>DWEE01001403.1:0-13457 GCA_018245755.1 Parelbella macleannani
ACTACCATATACGGCCATTTGATTCTAAGCTAGGCAGTCAGTGCTAGGGTATCCATTACGTTTGACAAAATTTGTACATATTTTTTTTATTCAAATCTACTTGTAATTTGACATCAACGGACAGAATACTCATGCTAATAATACAATTATATTTGCGTTGATAAAAAATCGCACGGAATATATTAAAAGAAGCCACTCTCATTAGCTTAGTGGCCAGAAGTACCAGCTACTGAACCCGGAAATCATTCTAATATTAGGTCTGGCAACACTTTTAATTTCCACAGTACCGTAAGGTTAAACAGTGTGGTGGTATGTCGGGCGAGTCGCCGCTGGCCTCCATTACGGTGGGTCTGCGAGCTCATTGAAGCCAATTGTCCCTCGTAATGAAACTGCATGCGGGCTTCGGGGAACCGGCCCAGCTACTGCCCAACCTGCGCTTGTCTTTGTTAAATGATGCAGTATTTTTAATGAAGCTTGCATTTTAGTTCCATTCCATTAACACATAGGTTTTTTGAAGCAAATCCCTCTTTAAGCGGGTTGAGTGTTTATAAATCGTCACGCCAGATCACTCACAGGGTAGGTACAGTTACAAATATTTCTGTCGTCACGAATCTTACGTGCTTTTACTATATCATCGCTTCCTTGCGTTATTATTATTTACACATATGACATGTGTTATATAAATTATTTTGTCATGATAGCAACCGTAGTACATATATTATGTATATGCAGGTAGGTACAATAGTAGAATATATGTTATAATGTATTTTTTCTATTGTGTTGAGATGGCATTCTACATATTAAAGGTAAAAACACCCTTACGGGAGACCTGTGTCCAGCAGCGAGTTCAGGTAGGTTGACATGATGATGAACTACAATACGTACACACGTACATTGAAACGCGATATTATCCAGCATTTGATATGAATGCGGAGCCGGGCGGACATGGGACAGATGTGTCTCAATTGAGCGCCAGTTGAGGTGATCGCCGCCAGGTGGCGCGTGACGCAGCCAATTTAGCTGATGGGGATCACGTGCGCACAGGGAAGCTGTGGAGACTTCCACTGTTGTAAGCAGTAACAACAAAGTGTGTTGTCAATATAAAATGCTGTTTGTGGAAAAATTTATCAAATTCGTGTTTTACGGTTCGATTGTTTATTAATTCGCGTTATTTTTTTTATTCGCACAGTTTATACGTGTGTAGACGTCATCAGAATAACGACTTATATGTATGCGATAATGTAATTGTAGAGAGGAACAATACATAATACAGAGTATGTTAAATATTAAAAACAGTATATTTTAAAATGTACCTAATCTACAAGTGAATATGTACCGGTATAACTCATGTGCGTTTTTCGGGATGGCCCGAATAGTTTCGGACGTGTTCGAGGTCCTTCCTCATATGTTCCCGCAGGTAGTCTGCAAAATTCTTTTTTACATTTATTGTGACTCATAGGTGAGTCCTATGTCCAGCAGTGGCCGATGACGGGTTGACAGTATGTGTGTGTGCCTCATTGTCAAGCGGGACCATTACAAAAAGGATTCATCGTTAGTTCAGTCAGAAGACCAGAAACAGTGCGCGTGTTTAAAAAAAGCCAATAACTCAAATTGAAAATCTGACAGATTTTTACATAAACGATGATTTCATTCAAACAACGATTTTGTGATACAATTATTACGACAATAATATCATAATTTTGTAAATAATCTCCACGGAGCCGTGTCCGCGCGACCCACATCTCGTAATTGAGAGCTAGTTGAGGCGATAGGCAGGTACGGGAGGTGCCGCAATTGCTACAACTGCCTTTAATTTACTTGATGCAACGCAGCACGATACCTATTATCAGCGCTGTTCTGTATTACGACAGTTTTATATTACTGGATATTAAATCCATATCCATAGATATATTAAATCTAAGGAATAATAGCTTACTGCTTAGATTTGAGTTCTTCTATTTTGAGTTTCTTGGGTTCGGATCCTAGCATTTTAAACTGTGTACTGGTTTATAAAATTAAATATCACTCGCTGTAACGGTGCAAGAACATATCTACTTGCTATAAAATTCTACTACTAAACTAACTAAAGATTTCTTTAATAAAATTGAACATTAATAAAATTGAACATTCGCACTTAGAAATGAATTGATAACACTAAGCTAACTCTCATTAAGCGTTATATCTATATATGCGTACGAAAATTTGTGTCGTTTGAAAGTAACCTATTTGAACACAAAGGTTAACCTAGTTTAGAATCACAAAGGAGGATAAATCTCTTAGCTAACCGTTACAAATGTAGTGATAGTTGCATGCGGGCGGCCGCCGCGGTGCGGGTGACACCTTTACAAAGCGCTTTTATTATTTAAACCCACGTTTTAAGTTACACCGTCAAGGGTAGCGCGAAGTTTGGTGTGTATGAACCCTTTGTTACGTCCATAATGAAAGGTTTAACTTATACGTTAAAGGAACTGTTAGCGTGTGAGTTAATTGTTTGTCAAATATCGTGATAAATTTTTACGATATAATTTGCGTCTTTTTTTTAAGTTACGTCAAAGTTTTGTTACGTTAACCGTTTGTTGCAACATTCGGGTTATTCTGATATCTCTCGAGTAGTTGTAAAGATGTATGGTCGTATTAAGTATTTGTAGAGAATATTATAAAAGTTATATGTAATATTTATTTATAAATATATTTTAATACCAAGGGCGCCGCGACCGATTGTTTCTAGGGAAATTTTTATAATAATACAAGTGAACTTTAAGATACTTTCGTCTAAATTTTCAAGACAATGTCGTTGTGGGCATAGATAAAAAATTGCAATAGTCATCATCAATATTTTTTAAGTATTTAAGTGACATCATTTATAAATAAATTACGTCGACGTATAACTAATTATGACGCTCGAACAACAAAATATTATTCCATTCACCTAAGATTTCATTATGAATTGCACAAATTTTGCAATTGAGAGAGAACTTTTGATTTTATTGCTTATTAAAGTGCCCCTATCTATTGCAGTGGCGAGGTACATTATCTAATAATTATAACAACTTCCTAAAAAGACTTATTCATGCTGGAGTTAACAACGCAATTGAAATAGCTTTTTCTATCGTTTTTCTACTTGAAATTGATAGTTATTAAAAAACGTTATGCATTTATTTTGGAAGACAGTTACCGTAATTTTTATTTTTTTACTATCGTATAGGTATTGGGCACAACATGATTATGAACATACGTATGTACGTTCTTAAAAGCCTTGTACCTAATTGATAAATATGGCTACAGTTCCATTTTAGATCCTTATAGTGTTATCGTTTGTAATATTATCTAATTAATATCATCTCTATTAGCATCAACGTACCTGTGACGTCATCTTGAACAAATTAATTCACTATGTTTTTGTTTTCTAATTCGACAAAAATTAAGTTAAGGAATTTGTGTTATTTTTTTTCTATACATAAGAAAAAAGTGCCCTAATTATTATTAAAATAGGCAATTTCGCAATAAGTGTGCAGTCATGTGAAACTGCTATTTATGGCTGAACATACACCGGCCACTTCGCTACCCCTACGCCGGAGCGACAGTAAACATCATACTGGCCGAAAGGTCTATGGAACTCCATCTTTCAGTGTCAGAGCCCCTCGGCTTTCATTTATCGTAAAAAGGTACACCTCCGGCCGCCGGGGGAGCTTTGTCCGTCCGTCTCAATTGCTCGAAGGTAATTTTAATAGCCCAAATTAATAATTTCCGTGGACCCGCATGGCGGCTGCGATCGGCCAGATAGCGCCCGGTTAGTTAATTGAAACTTATTTTACGCTAACTGACGGAATTTTTAATGGTCTCGCAATTTTGACGGCTCTTTTTTTCGAGTTTGTGTCACAGTTATCTACGTCATGAAGTGGCATTTATTAAATGCATATTAATTGTTTACACAGTTCTAACTGTATATTATAGGAAATAACTGCAGTGATTATATTGACTATAATTTAAAAGGGTTGTAAAGGGTTTAAAAATAAATCTGGATATTCTTATCTCTTTACCTGGATCGACGTATCAACTCAAACATTACTTTTTTTAAATTACACTTGGAAGTAGAAAAGTGTTACAGATACTCTTATTTTAATTTTAAATGGTATGGAAACACTACTTGAAATTATTGATAACACATGTATTGTAACCTCGAGAACAGAATGAGCTTTTTAAATTATTGTGTACACCGCATCTTTGTAACGGATATACATATTATGTGTAACATTTTATGTCTGTTGTATCTCGCAGGTGAAATAGATGTAACAGTGTTTAATACGGTTTCTGTGCCAGAAATCATCGCTCTACCAACTTGCATTTTAATTATACAGACTATTCATTCACAGTTATTACCAACTTTAGCCTAAGTTAGCTGTGTGATTATTGTAAATTAGTGTAAGTCCATCAAAGTTTCATTGTGCTTAAATATATATTTTCTTTTTATACGTAGAGATAGTTAACAATTATATTCATGTAACTAACAATATGTACATTAATAATAATAAAATAACTAAAATAAAGTCCAACTCCACGGTACTCGGAGCAGTATCCGTGGGATTAGCGAGCGCGGTGAGTGGGGCGAGCAGGCACGGGGTGGACACAATGTCGCGCGGCACGTGGCGCGGCGCGGCGCGGGGCGGCGCGGGGCCGCGGGCGACGTAATGCAATATTTGTTCGGCGACACACGGGTGACACGCGCGTGCATTATTGTGTGCACCTAGCCAGGTGCTTTGCACGTTTGGCACACGGTACGTATTAAAAAACAGTTAGTTTTATAAATTTGTTTAACATGCAGTATCAAATATTTCGTATCAATATAAAATTCTTGAACCTTATTTTACTGTACTATTTGAATGTGTATAAAAAAGTCCACAATCTTTAGAAAGGATAAAATCTTATCGATACTATCGCACTAAAATAATTTTGAGAACTTTTATCTACTTATTGGGAACCATAATGTATTCTAATTTATAAATATCTGATTCGAACATAATAATAATGAAATATTATAAATAATCTTTAAACAATATCGAATGCTGATTACGTCTCCTCATCAAACACAATTTGATTCGAAGGTGATTTTTCGAAATAAGTACAAATAACACTTACACCCTGCAGTGCTACTCGTATAATAACAAATCAGTATCCCAGTTACGAATTCCTGGATAGAAAAAAATCTAATCCCAGCGCATGGGGTGCGACGATAAAAAGATAATGCGGAGCGAGTCGCGTGCGCATCACGGAGCCGGTTGTAATGACGCACCTATGCGCGGCTTATCGCGCCTGCGCGCGGCCGCGCTGCGAATCGCTAATGAGCTTAATTGTAATACCTCACCAAAGGGTAGGGGCGCTAAACAAACACCCTCACAGGAGGTCCCACGTGCTTTTATTGGCGCTGCACGCTGAGGAGTCAATGTCGCGAGAGTAATCATGGGAATGGCTTTTTGAATTTTTTTGCTACTCATGTGCACATCTCCGATCATGTGCGTTTCTGAATAAGTCAGTAGTCTACATTGTATTGCGGTACTGTCAACGCTAAAGTGATGTGCTTTTTCGGTTTTAGTCGTTCTGTTTTTACGGTCGTTTTAATAGAAATCATGAATACGAGTATGTGAAGCGTAAATAGATGTGTGTCGTCAAAGTAGGTCAGGATTAGCTCGCAACAGTCGCGCTAACAAACTAACAAGCGACGTTAAATAAGCTCGCAAAAGTTACAGCCCCCATTCGTATGCAAAAATACGCGGGAAAGTTTTAATTCATTCGCATATCATGCAAAAAGCTACATTTTAAATATTTACAGAACGCAGCTTGGAACATTTAACGTTAGGCTTCTTTCGGCTTCATTCAGGTTTATTGATTGCGTTATCTTGTCGACAATTTTAATTGTCTCAGTCACTTTTGTCGTCATTAGTTCTACATTGTAACACTTTCAAAAAACATTACATTTTTAATGAGCATATTAGTAAGTGGTGATAAATAGAAGTAATTCGAATCCATATAACCCACATAATGACTTTCTTTTACTCAATTTACTTTTTATATAATACAATGTTTAATTTGTAGCCATTATTTTGACATTTACTGTCGATGACAAAACAATTTTCTTACTCCTTGCATACTATCAAATAACATAGTACCTATTATAAATCATTGCATGATATAGCATTAAAATCTTATATTTTTTTGCTCAATTGTTGTTGCCTTTTGTTACTCTATAAGTATTGCATTTAACATTATTTATCAAGTATGTAGCTTCTTCCTTTTACTAGACGTGACACTTTGGATATATTGTATTATATTCCTCACAACAGTTGTAACAACGCTCACCATGTTGGTGCCTAACTTGACAAATAAAGAAAATAAATAGAAAAACCTAGCAAATAATACAAGTGTTATTTGCTATTTTTTATACGAAGTTACTCGTTCAGTACTAGTTACTAGCAACACCGATATGAAAACAAAACTATGACGTAAAGCGTATAATAGAAATGGTTACTAGGCGAGCGCTGGAAACAAAACGCTGTTGATGGCGTCCTCAACGCACGGTTTCATAACCGTAACCGGTCCACATTGTTTGCGCGTGTTATAAATCACACGAATATGTCGCACGGACTAAAAATCATTTGGAGAATAATTTATAGTTGTTACAATTACAACGACGCCCGGTGCATGGATTTTTCAACCCTAATTACGTTGTAATAAGAATCATATAGAGTGCCTTTATGAACTAGAATCAGTGGATTTCGGGAGGGGGCGGCAAGGTGAAGCCGAGTTTTTGTTAACATTATTGTAACGGTCGCGTACGCCAGAGTATTATTGTCGCCATACTCAACGTCACACATCAAACGATTTATGTTTGACGACTGATAATAGCTTTAGGAGTGACTTTATAAATTTTTTACACTCCATTGATACTTCAATACGAAAATCATTTTGTTATTCCCTGGTGGAATCCGTAATGATTGTGATCAATTTGTAAAATGCCGTTTCATATGACAGGTATTTCAACACACTTAAACTCTCAACTTTCTTCAATAATCTATTTTAAGAATTTGTAATACAGATTAATGGAATAACTTCACGGGAGTCTGAATTTTATTACTTTGAGCTTAATAAATTTTAACATCGAAATAATTTAATTTCATCGAATACCCCGTTACATTTTTGATGACAGTATCAGCACACTTGGGCCATATATCTCATTATTTTTTCATTGTCGCCGTGCTGGCAGGTTAGGGCGACAATCTAATAACGTGTCCGTGTCCCGCTGAGACTATCCGATTATGTGTTCGGAATCTTGTTACCCTACACTGATTAATACGACGCTGGACGTTACATGCATCCATTTTATAGAATTGAAACACAATTCAATTATCTCTGTTTTGTCTCTCGCTTAATGTATCGCCGCGGTAAAAGGATTTAGACTTTACTCTCAATCTGTTCGGTTGTTTGTTTTAGTAGTCGCCACTTTAATATACTTTATACTTACTATCTTATATTTTAGTTAAGCCTGTTCTAGTGGTCACAACTTCAGTCGTTTTTTTGAATATTAAATGTGTTTCTTTAAAACGAAGTTTTAATAATCTTGTGTCATAATTGGTTCAGTATCATATCAAATCTCGCTTTACGACTTTCATGTAGGTATACAAAAATTTAACTATCGCAAATATCTACCTAGTAAAACGAATGAATTTTCATCGTACTCCAGTTCAAAAGACCGCCTTAATAAAATCTAAAAGGCGCAATTTCTAGTTGTTATAGTACATAAACATAACATATACACGGTAAATAAAAATTATTCACACATTGATATATACAATTATATTGATATTATTACAATATTGATACAACTATTTTACATTGATCGATATATACATTTAATGTCCTTGTGTTCGTTTTCAATAAAATATTAATTAAAACGTTGTAAGTGCCTGCGACTTCGTTTGTCAAATAAGATAATTAAATTTAAGCGCAATCTACAACTAAGTGGAGAACAATGAATGTTCTCTGTTTTCGTATTAGCAGTAAGCATGAGATGAAATTGAGAGATGGGTTTATAAAGTTGTGAAAAATTGATATTTTAGTGTAGTTTTATCCTAAGTCCGACATAAATACATATTGTTATTGAAGAACATAGCAAAAATGCCTTTTGTGGCAATACCTCCAAATGTACGTCCAAATGTGCGTCCAAATAGATATATTCCGATTGTTTACTCGTCATATGCCCAACATCATATAAATACTTTTCGTTTATAATACCAGTTCAGCCATGTCCCGTCTGAGCCATCAAAAAGACGATTAATAAAATTTTGATTGGCCACTAAACGCCCTCTGCGGTCATATTAAATTTCAATACACGAACAAACAGACTCATAAAATCAACCAAGTGCTTGTTTTGTTACATAATAAAGAATCACGAATACCACCGCTTTAGTGCCGCGGAAATGATTTAAAGGTGTGTTATTATGGGGCCCGTGAAAAGGAGGTGGAATGGGTTATGCTATAAATTCTATTATGCTCACTTTTTCATTCTTTTTACATAAATTGACACTCAGCTTGTCAAAAGATATCAACTAATCATGGAACGGAAAACGAAAATAATTATACAAACATAAAAAAAAATTGAAATTGAAAATTTATAGAAGAATTTATACATTCATGAAGTTAAAAAGAAAACAAGCTGTCAATATTGTTTCCTATGACATGACATTTTTTAACAACTTTAAGACCAATTAGTGTTCAATGGAATACTGAGTCGATACTTAAATATAAACGTATAATACTGTAGGTACGTACAAATAGTTGATAAAAATACCATTTGGTTATTTTTTCTAAAATTTAAAATAAGATTCACTTTTTTTCACTAATTTGCATTTTCTCTATTACAAATGATTAGGTAATAGTCTATTATAAGTCATTAAATGTTTACATATCACGCTGGACACGGGTCTCTTCAAAAACTTGGAAAGGTGTATAAGTTACTTCGGTTAGTATTTCAATTGTCTTAAGAAAACAAATCTCTTATAAATGGTCCTAATATTGTCTTAAAACTAGATTTGAATTACATATATATGTATATGTATAGAAATGTTGAAAAACATCCAAGTCTCAGCTTTCACATTGGGTACTAATATTTCAATAACATAAATTTTCATTACCTATCCAAACTCGCGTTAAGGTCTCGGAAATAAACTGAAGCCGCAACAAATCTATTACAAGTACCTACAAATCGTAACGGCAATTTTGAAGACGCCTCTTCATAAACACTCCAATAAACGTACATTAAAATATATGTCTCCAATTCAACTGGAATTTATGGTGACCATAACATTACACCTAATTGTCAATCTTACTACGATGATTATAGAAAATCATTATACATTAATTCGTTACTCGAAATTTAAAACTTCGACCGCATTACTAAGCCAGCAATGTATGTTTAATGTAAATATGTTCTAATTTTCACCGATTGCTAAATTACATTACAAGGTTAGTTTTAGTCGCGTCTCCTAAGAGCCTGCCCCATTAACTTAGAGAAATGATCCGTTTATACATCATAAAGTTTATATGCACTTTTATTCCGTCAATAAAGTTCGATCAGATGTCTGTTGCAGTGTAGGGGTGGGCGATTAAGATAGATGAGATCACCCAACTTCTATCTACGTTGAGTCCATTAAGGCCCTGTAAGTTACTACAATTTAAATTCTGCTAAGAATTCTCTCATACATTATCAAAACTAATTTATTAATTTAGATCTACTTAATTAGTGCAACATATTTAAAAAAATTATAATTCATGAGTAAATTAATATGTAAATTCTTAACATTTCCTATGTTTTAATGTAACTACAATAAGTATATGAACGTATCTGTATTTAACCCCAGTTGCATAGACTACGGTCACGACTGAATTAAATGCCAGTTAAGTACAAAACTTAATACATATTCTTATATAGCTTAATGGTTTGATTTTCAGCCTCTCACTCCGGGAGCCTAGGCTTAACACCTGGCGTACACATCTATAAAAAATATGCCTTTCACGATTTAATATCGCTTGTGTATTAATATCACTTGTGAATGATAACATCGTTTAGAAATCTGCATAACTCAGTGTTTAAAAACAAGTACGTACACCGGTACATCGGTAGAGTTTTCTGGAATGTAAAAATAACAGATTGTAAACCTAACAGGCAGTTAAGCAAGCTTTAACAAAAAACCCATTCATTCATTCGTTCATTAAATGATTTCTTAATTCGTTCGTACTGTATTTCGTTCAATCGTACGTTCATTCACGGTTGACATAAAAAGGAAGAAACATAGAGTGCTATATCTGTCACAATTCTTACCCTCTCACAACGCTGCAAGACATTTAACGCAGAGTACCTTTCCAGTGGGCAAGGTCTGCAGCCCGTGACGTCACTCCGTCAGCGCGCAGGGCGGGCCTGCCGCGGACGCCTTGCATTAGTGCTTGACAAATGAGGATTTTATGCAAACTCGGCCACCGCTGCCATACGTACACTGGTTTAGCTTTAGTGATGAGCCTGGGTCGTGTCGATACCTACAACTTAAAAACATACCATCATTCCTAAATGAAGATGCAATAATGAATTTGAGTATGTTGATTTTTTTGATAGACTATAGACGTTTTTGACGGTATTTACGGCTATGTATTATATTATCGCTTTTTATTAACTTGTACGTATATTATGTATCAAATTAATTTCTATTTCTCGTGTGTATTCTAAAATTAATGATATATTATTATGGGTTAAACCTAAAAAATGCATTTTAAAGCAAGTCTCCAATAATTACTGCTTTTGTTTAATTATAAGGAGGATGTTTGTTGTGCGAAATCGCTTTGACAATACTTTATTAAAAAATAAATACATAATCACTGGAAATTTAATCAAAGCAGCCACTGATACTTATGAGTACCTATACTATTAACGGTAAATATACAAAAAAAACCGTTCATATGGAAATCAGCGAAAATGCCTTAATAACATGTTCCAGGTGTTGCTAATCTATGAAAAGAAACTTTATCGTCATCATCATCAATACTTTCACCATTTCATGATCCCCCTCTCAGAACGAAAAGGATTAAGGCCATAGTCTACCTCGCCAGTGACGTACAGTTGGGCAGATGTAAGTTTCTTGTTAATATAAAACTATCGATATGATGTTAAAAAGTCCCATTCTTACGTGTATTCAAATGAGTAGTTTAAGCGTAGGTAAATACGCGTGGAGTCGCTCACTCGCGGCGCACACTTCGTGCCAGTTATGTGGATAATCGCGGAATACCATCCATATGCAAAATAGTGCCTACCTACTGAAAACACTCACATCACATTCCGTATTTGTTAGTATGATGTTAAATCCAATCGATGGACACGGTTCTCTCTCTGCGAATTAGTGAAGCTTTAGCCACAACGGTGTTCGAGTGCGTAGATGGAAATATGTTGAATTTCTATTACAAAAAATGGTTCTACTGAAGTAGCATCGAATTTGACTATCCGATGTTTTTGGCTGTCCATTGCGCCAATAGTAATAACATTATCTGATATATAGCTACAGTTCAAATTTGGTCACACAATCCACCATAAAGCAAATATTAACCTACGTTATCTCAGTAGTTAGTAGGTAACCTAAGGTGATCGTGTATTATCGAAACCAAACACCTAATTAAATACATAAATACATGTATCAATACATCAATCAAATACTTCTCGTTGGCAAATACATGTAGGTATTCTGTACGGGGGTAATAAACCCACAACCCCCAACTCAGCATTCAGGATCCAAACTCCTAAATTAAGAGACTGGTTAGTAATGCTCTATTAAAAGATTATTTATCAATTTATTACAATATTTTTATATATACAATTTCCCAAAATAACAAGTATCTGTAGATAACATTCATTTATCCATTTCTGAATGTCGATTGTAATACATTTAGCGGCGTGTTCACCTCTCGCTGCTAGGGAAGGGCGCAAACACATAAATGTATGTTGAAATTACGATTTCCAAGCGATAGATCTCCTTTTACTACTACAAAGGGTAGGCTATTACAAGGGGTGCTTTTTGAGCAGCCTGCATACCAAAGGTGGCCACTTTAGCTGTACAGCATTGCATTGGCCGAGTCGTCATGTACCTATAGATAATAAATATTTATGTGTTAGTTTAATAAATAATTTTCGTTCTTACACCACATAAAACTGTAAAGACCAAGGTAGGCACCGATTGGTTGACGTTCCTTCCAAAGCTTATATACATAAGCTTATCTCTTTAATATATTCAATTACGTAGAAGTCTATTAATACTATTTGAGATCATATAATTACATTGTGTCTTAAATTTTAAAAAGGAACCGCACGCAAGTGTATCCTTTGAAATATTTTGTTTTAATCGAATTTATATGTGAACTAAATTGGAGTAGAATCTCCTTCTATCCTTTAATTATCAAACCGGTTTCAAAGCTCACCTACACACAAAGGTACACTTCGCAACTCCAAGTAACATTCAATTCTAATACATTTAGCGCGGCATTCACACCTCCCTCGAGTGAAAGGGCCCAGAAATATAGAATTAACGATTTCCAGCTGATAGATTTGTCTTCCCGATTTGATCCGCGAGCCCGCTCGCTCGTGTTTATGTTAATTTAATATACGAAGGGTATATTTCGTAGGGTGTTTCTCGTTATTAGGGTGGTATTTAAGTGTAAGGTAGCTTTGATTCGTGGGTAGACGTGTCTGTAAAAGATATCTACAAATATTACTTTAAGTATTTGAATGAATATAAGGTACTCGTAGGTATATTTGGTGTCGTAATAAATAACTATTTTGTTAGCTACCGTTTTTCTTGTATTTTGTATTAGATATCAAGTGCTATTATTTGATTTCTTCTGGAGGTAGCCTGAAAGTCGACCCCCAAAATGACAGGACGTGTGCCCAGTTAAAATTGAAGTTAAAGTTGTAATGCACAACTAAGCATTTGTTTTGCTGTGTAATCGTTTAAAGGCGGCGTTGAGTAATTAAAAAAGTAAATAACGGAACTGCCAATGACCTAAGCAAATAAAAAGTCCCAAGTGGCCATTTGGTGAAGAGAATACTCGTTCAATTCCAGTTTCCAGTGTCTTCAATAATAGTTGTACATCGTCGCGGTGCCGCTGCCCGTGGCTGTAGCATTCGTCAATCTGCAGCTTGCAATCCGCACTTTTCGCAACATTGTATTACCCGAGATTTATTTCAGTGTTGTGCTTTCAATATTTTTATAAAAACGTATCATCTTTATCCGCAAATTTAATTATGAATTGTCTGTTATATGTATAGGTATATTGTAAGTTCATATGTATGTATGTCGTATTTTCGGTTGGTATAAAACTTATCAGTAAAACTCTTTAGTGCAGTTTTTAATAACAAATCATTTCTCAAC
>DWEE01001404.1:0-13457 GCA_018245755.1 Parelbella macleannani
TCTGGCATTAGTTGAATACAGCCATTGGCTATTTTTCGTCATCAGCTTCCTTTGGGTTACTACATTGTTAAAAATAAAAATCGACCCATTTGTCATTCCACTGTTGGGATATGGATCTCCTCTCATATTGAGAGGGTCAAGGCCATAGTCTGCCACGCATTGTTAGCAGCAATAATATACAGATTCATTCTTTTAAAGTACTCTGCAGGTAATAGTGACGCCTTTGAAACTTTGCCACCAGCAGCTAAATATCGAAGTGCTGATCTCACCCGTCTTTCAACAGTTCCACAAAGTGAACGCTGTCTGTCAACGCGTCTATCTGCAAGTCCTTTACTTGTTCAAAATTTCGTTGACAGTGAATTTGTTTCATAATATCTAAATGAGTTACATATTTATATTCATCCTAAACTGTACACAGAAGTAGTCTGAGTGTATTTTAAAAATAGAACAATCGCTCATTACCTAATGAACCATGAAGCAGATCTGTACTTTACGTGGGCAGTTCTCGTAAATTAGTGTACTCCTAATTAGCTTTAGCAACTAAAGATATGATACACATTTTTCCTACAAATTTCTGTTTCGGACAGCCTTCGAGTTCATGAACAACATTATCATGAACCGTCCCCAAGTCATAATAAATCTAATTGTATTCACTAAAATCTTTCAATACAAGAACAATTGATTTTGTTTAAAGGCACAGTAATGAGAGTTTCTTCAGTAGTTTCAATGTAAACAATGGATTTTCACTGACTTCTGAAAGGAGTTCAATCTCTATTTAAGTATGATAACAGCTATGGCATATGGGTTGTGGGGCCTTCTGCTTTTCTAATAAAGTGTCACACATACTATAAAAACTCAGTGAGCAGAGAGGAATTGGTCAATTAATAATGTTATTCTCTATAGAAGGCCTCTACAAAATTTGGTACCTTCAATATATAGAATGTCCGTATTGTAAAAACTATTCGTAGAGTAGATTTTATTGTCAATTTTATTCTTCAAGCGTCTAACATTCACTTTACTGCTGTCTGGTTGGAATAAAAATAACTTTATGATGAAAACATAAAAGATTAAGAGGATCAGGACAAGGTGTATGCAATTCGAATCGAAAACCGTACTGCTATTAGGCTCTTGAGCATTCAAAATAAAGTTCATGAGTCAGTTTGACAAAATTATTATCTTAGCTATTTCAGATCTTTTTAAAAATTAGAATGACATCACGTCGCACATAATCGCGTGAGGAAGCGTATGAAGCTGTTGAAATACTTGACTCCTAGCTTCTATTGAAAACTAAACGTAAATGGGTTCGCCGATTTCGTTAGCATGAGACACGACGAATTTTCTCATGACGCCGTGCAATATTAGATACAAAATGTACTTTTACTGTTGTCTTCATGCTAACCGTGCCCACTAACTGTGCTATTTTTTTCCTACTAACTTATTATGACTATCGTTTAAATAGATAATATTTAAAATCGAAGCTGCGTCAACCTTGATCTTATATTTATTGTGTTACCAATGATTAGCTTCATTTGTTCAGTGTTTAGATGTTATGAAATAGTGATTTTTAATTGATTTTTGGCCAGTTTAATTGTAAATTAAATCACAAAAACATATGAATAATCTCGTCGGAAACAGCGCTATAAAATTTTCCATTGCCATATCTGAAGGACTTAAAAAAATTTCGAAATTATGGCCATACCCATTTTAACTTGATCGACCATGTCAATTTTCTTCATGAACATAAATTTCTATTCATGAACACAGTTCAGTACGTTAGAAATCCAACAAAACTTTGTCTGTTTATCCCATGACAACATATGAAGCGCCTTCACGTTCTCGCCCTCTATTCTATTGTGAAATTGACGTACAAATTCCAATGCTATGACAACGTTCCCTATTTACGTGCATATCCGGGGCTGTATTTACGCCAGTGTTTCAGCGCGCGGGTGCGTGGGCGTGATGTAATACAATGCATTGTGGCTATTTTAGTGCGAAGTGCATTCTAATAACTTCTCGCGTACTCCGCACGTATTATGGTTTTCCGATTAGAAAAAGTATTCTGGATTTTATATGGAAAAATTTATCAACATAGCTCAATTTTTTCACGTGTGAAATTTCAACGCGCTCTTCAATTCTAAAAGGTTACAATGATGCCATGTGGTATTCTATTATTACTCAAGCTATATTATTGAAACATACACGACGAGATACAGTTCGTACAACAATTACCACGCATTTACAACACTCGGGTCAAACTTATAAATATGAAAAATTTGGTGACCCTCAGAGATGTATACTTGGGTCACTCTGCTCTAATATACATACATACCTATATTAATGAACTTATGAAACACATATTCTTTCCCATTTTTCTGAAGGTAGAATGCCCTAAAGAAAGTAAAATTTTAAATATATTCATACTTATGTTATAATTGACATGTGTAGACTTACATTCAATTATTCATAGACATGTCTGTGGGTTTATTGGCATGCAATAACTCTATCAATAATCGTATCTTTGCAAATTCTACTTAATCAATAACATCCTAGAAGTGAGTTTCTATTCAACTCCTGGCCAAATATATCTTTAACGAGTGCTTATTATATGGAATCTAAGGCGTCTTTTGACTGAAGTTTTATGGAATCATTAATATTAAGCTTTACTATGTTATTGAATTCTTTATTAAGGGATCTGGCGTGATGTTATGTATGTATGCATGTGTGTACATATGTATGTGTGTATGTATGTATGTATGTACTTATTAGAGCCGTACGCATCCTCTCTTGAATGATAAGCTCACTTGTGAGTGACCTCGATTAGAGAGCTACGCATCATTACATTACTACAGCCAGACCGATTCCTGCCGTGAAGCTATTATCACAGAATGTGTATTTCAGTCTAAAAGGTGTGATTATCAGTCCTCGTGTATACTAGATGCGACTGTCTCAGGAGTGTCTCAGTTTCAACTTTAAAAAGAACAGACACTAGCCAATAAGTATTTTCCCCTACTAGCCGGGTAAATGCTATTAAGTGTTGCTCCTGCTGTCCTTTTAACAATTGATACTAATGATAATCAATGATCTATTGTATTTGTAATTGATAATACTTCTCCTATTCCCACGGCCCTTTTCGAGCCTGCATTTTATTGTAGCTCGTTTGCCACTCTCATCGCATAATGAAAGCGTCTAACTTTCGTGCTGTGTGGTTAGCAAAAAAGTCACACGCAAGCGATGTTATAAATATAAAGCGACCGTCCCCTGCAGTCGTCAAAGTTACCCTGAAATTTTTACTGCCGATAACCAGGTCAGGTTCGTAAATAGACCTTTCAAGAACATGCGCTGACCTTCCCGTAGCATGCCATATTTTCTGGCCAAACCGTGTTTATGTTGTGTAAACAGAGGGTTAACGAATTTAAATACTCTTAAATTTACTGTTATGGACTAGACCACGGATGGGCTTGGTGGTGCCTGGTGAGGTTCCGTTACGTTGTGCGCCGTTCTAAGGAAGATAAGGAACATTTAAAGTAAGGATATGTTTACAATCGTGATATTTAGTAGTCGTTCATTATAATATAAGAAATATGCACGTTTTATATCTGTATGTTTACTAATTAGTAATGATAAGTTATCTTTAAGTTTTCAGTTTAAAATGAAAAATAAAATAATGGTAATTTCTTGTCATATTCACGTGTTGTTACGGAAAGACGTCGAGTGTAATTTAAAAAATCTATAGAGGGATGTGTTTAAAGAATAAGATTGGAGACATACATATATAGTTAAAAATGGCAACCATAACCCATTAGTAACTAGAGTCGCTTTTCTCTTATTCAGTACCATCGCTTCTACTTACTTATAATATTTATGAATGTAGAAGAAGAGAACATTCTTACAGAACTGAGACGTTCTGTTAGAATAGAGATATTTGTCATTCTTTCAGTCTGCCTGCCCTGTAAAGGACCTGAGTAATCAAACGCACTTTTAATATGGAGATGTGACCGAGACATCTAGCCTCGGAGTCACGTTTGATAAATAAAATTAGATTAATATGAGATTAAATAATCTGTAATTTGATAATTGCATAACGTAAATTATATTTACGTATAACATTGCAACCGTGTAAAACCGTGATCCGCATGAGAAGATGACTTCATTATATATAGGCGTTTTCCATTAAATAAACACAGTTTCCGGCGAACCAACGCACTTGATTGAGATGTTATCAATGCCGAAGTAATGAATAAAATAAACGCTGGAAAATAAACATTGTTTACACAATATTGAAGAATAATCATTGCTTTTTATTCTTTTTTACATGTCAAGAAATTCGCAATCAAACAGGCAGTACACTCGACTGGCAGGTAACGCCAATATACTAATGCAGCCTGCAGCAGTTAAATCAGGTTACAGGTGCTCTCTGCTAACCCCATAAGGAACCTGGCGTGAAGATATAATAATAATAAGATTATAGGAATAGGACTATCAGCGTCATTGTGTTTGATTAGTATAGGTATTTTGTTGTTTTGTTTATTAGCAAAAAGTTCCTCTCGATTTTAAACCTTACACATTATCTACTAATTGTTCGCTAATCTATATTAAGTACATATGTATATGTAGGTATACATATCTTTTGTTCTAGATACATCCCCCTTAAAATGTGCATCGGAAGTGACGTACGCAAGCGTCATGAATATTTTATAGACGGTACAAATCTGTTTGTTATCCATCTCATTCTTTCATTCCAATGACTCATCCAAACAATTCGTACTGCACGCTCATTTATTATTATCCATTCATTGGCTCGGGCAGAGATCACTCTCTATCATCGAAAGTTAGTATCACCAATTGTCTTTATAATTCGACCTTGCTCTGGGAATTTTAGTTTCTAGAGTCCTTTTTTATATAATAAGTAATGTACGGTAAAATTTAGGACTTAGTATGTTTTCGACCTTAACCCTTTCAATATGAGAGGAGACCCATATTCCAACAGTGGAATGAGAAATGGGTCGATCATCATCATCGACCGTCATGTTTTATCCAATCTCCTATTACTGAAAGGTAAGGTAAGAAGAAAAAATTAGTTCTCTAAAACCTTGCTTATAACGAGAAGTGGAAGTAAATAACAAATTAATAACGTTTGATCTATATCAACCCTATGGTGGGGCTATCCCCACGCTTATGTCTTAAAGACACGTAATATTACGACTGTAATCCTCGAAGGGATAGGCAGAGGAGTGTAGTACACTCCCATGTTACACCAGGTTAGTCTACGTTATATTTCTATTTACGACATGAATCTATACGTAATATTTCCTTATAGTTTTACATTTTACATAAACGAGACCGAAACTATAATATAGAGAAATTATCGAATGATCGAATGAACGAGTAGTTCTATTGTCTACACATAGATAGATATATATGTATATAGTTCAGAAAAAATACTTTTAAAGTTAATAGAACATCAAAAATTCTAAAACTGTGCGGTTAGTATAATCATTGAATTGTTGGGACGCCTGCCAATCGCTCGGCCGCCGGAGGTCGGCGTCACCTGCGAGCTCTCACGACCGCGTCCATCGACACGTATCTCGTAACTCCACTTTCAAGTGCATTTGTAAGAGCTGGAGAATATTTCTGAAAAATGACCGCTAAATCTGTAACGAAACTGGACAACGCTGAAAATAGAATGTGTAGATTTCGTTATCTATACAAAAATATGTTTGCTTTAAGATATACGTGTACGTCATAATGTAAAAAAACTGAGTGTCTTGGCTATTTGTTCGCGCTATTTTCAAAAATTAAAAGTTGAATTTGAAGAAATATTTATGTATACCTATTTTAGTCAGATTCATAAAAAATGCTATGGGCTACCTAGAATGCAGCTAAAATGTTAAATATATCCTTCGAGTTTGTCTATTGTATGGCGTTGTGCAGCGAAAATCAATGTGTATCAACGCCATATAAAAAATAGCTAGAAATGTCTGTCCCGTATATTACCAATCTGCGATCTCTTTTAAATTATACGCTAATGAAAATGCGAAGCCCAGCTGGGAATTGATGTGTTATAATAAGTTTAATTATGTCGAGATAAGGGTCAATAGGTATCTACAAAAGGGCAAGGTATATAAAATTATCATACACACTCGTATAATTCGGTTCATATGATGTTATCACTGGTGAGATATAAATCTCTGAAGCGTGGCACTCGCCCGCGCAGCGCCGCTGGCGCATGATGCGAGTCACGTTATCCCGAATACCATTACTTCCGATGACACATTGGATGATTTCAATGTTACTTTTGAAAGCAATTAACACGACATGTATAAGTGTTGTAGTTGCGAAATGTATATATTCGGTCTTAATTACGACCAATATATTGTCACCCTAATCTATGATTTCTTCCGGATATGGCCCTGACGAATTTTAGCTTATTCTACTTTTATTAAAGTTCTTTTAGTGCTAATTATGGCCCCCGTTGTCATTATTATTTTTCCTAATGATAGTTAATAAGTTATTCTTATATTTATCTAGGACATACGAAGAAAAATAGACTTAAAATCAGTCTAGATTTGCTGTTACTATTGAGGTCACAGTTAAAATTTATATACATATCAAGTTGTGCTTATATTGAAATTACGAGTGAAGAAGCCACATGTTTCTGCCGATAACTCGTTGGCTCATTAACAATCCTTTGAAAACCGATCCTTGGACATTTCAGAATCCAAATGTCCAATTTATAACGATGTGTGTACGGACACATCCTTATAAATTATGTACTAATCTGAAATTATGATTAGACATGAATATACTAGCAATAATTGAACATCAAAATCAGACAAACTCAATTTATAGTTTCTATTTCGTTATAAAAAACAATACTTAACACTGCATGAAAGTTAAAGCAGTAATTATGTAAATGATTCCTTTGATCTGCTTTTTAGATACCACATACGGTAGACAGATCGTAAAAAAACTCTCGACACCTGTTTTACTAGTTTGTAATCATTACACTAAGGAAAGTCATTAACGAGTGTGACTTTGGCATGAGAATGGTCCAACACGAGACAGCCGGTCGTGTGTCATTCTTGCCTGATTACAGCTCTTTTTATCAAGCTTTATAGTAAGTAAAAAAACATACTAAGTCCTAGCAGAGGTTAAGCAATGTCAATTTAGCATTGTTTATAATCAAATTAGTACATATTTTATTCCAATAAAAACATATTTATATTATTTTTTAGATTTTAAAAATATCTATAGAAATAAATTTCGCAAGCAATCACCCTCCGTGGCGACAGCAGTGATACAAAGCAAATTGCAATTTTAACTATCAAATGCTTTTTGCACACGAAACATTAGTAATCATTGTGACTGTAAAAACTGATTTTATTGACTATTTTACACCCATTTTGATGGCCAACTGAAATGACTGCACGGCAACTACCAAATAACTTGGCGGATATGTTTAGAATGGTTTACTGCAATTTACTCATAAACATGTTTTTATGAAGACATTCTTGCAGACTCGGTTTAGACAGAACATTTATAAATTGTCAAATTTTTTTATGTCGTAGTTTTACTTTACTTTTATTTTTACTTGCACTTATAATTTTTTTATGATCAGCCGTTTTATTTTTGACGCTTATCACGTATCTTCATAGTAAGTAAGGCTTGACTGGTACAGACCTCTACACATTTAATTCGACCATTGTAGCAGAAGTAGGAATGAGTAACGAAGACATAAATCTATGCATTTTGTTTCCGCAAGGGCCTCTCAGCCTACCAAAAAACAAGTTGTCCTGGAGATCTTCAAAATACGGTTAATTTTTAAAATGAATAGTCTCTTACTACAACAGTGAATAAAACCATCGAAAACCTACACGTCTTGGCCTCCACTTAATTTCTTTCTACACTTTAACTCTTGTAATTTTAAGTGAAAGTGTTTCTATGATTGAGGAATGATAATAGGGTTTATAATGATGATGATAGTGTTGATACAGTGGGCTCACCCAGTCGAACCCTGGACTGATTTACATTGTACCAACTGTTTATAATAATCAAGATTATTCGCCACAATGAAACCTGACGACGATGAATCTCAATTTATCTGACAGACAATTAATGTTAATCATTTTGAAATTCCAACTGTAATTAGCTTCCCCAAGTTTATGATTACGATAAAATTATAACAGGCTATTAATAATAAATATAGCTTATATAAAATACACTGTATTGTATAGCATTCAAATTCACAGAACCTCTCTTCAACAAGCGCAATATTCAAATGAGTAGATGATGAATGCCATTTACAGGGTAAATAGACTCTGTCACGTTGATCAACTGGATTCTCACAACGCTAGTCAACATTAAGTACAAAGCTTTAGTCTAACAACAAAAATAAGACCAGCTGTATAAGACTAACTTAAAAACGTACCCTTGGCCAATACTTACGAGTAGGTATAAAACAAAAATAATAGATTAAGAAATTTTTAAATCCGCATTTAGCTAGCGCTGTTTTCATTCCGACAAGATACAGGTGAATTGATAACGATAATGATGATCAAATGATAGAGGCGAAAATACAACTATGACCGTAGCTTCAAACAGTACAAGCAAAACGGGCTTGCTTGGATGATCTTTCTAAAGCTTTCTTCGGATGTAACATGTGAAATGACCATAGCTATAGAATCTAAATTAACAATCATAAGTTTAGCGTGTCAAGGTTTAGATTAACGAATGGACTGACTACAATGTAACAAGTATTATATATTTACAGACATATAACAGTTACTTATTTCGGTTCAATGAACAATAAGTATAATTACAACTAATAGTACATTTTATCAAGGTGAACAGGTATACTTACTTACTTACTCCTTACTTTCTGTTTCGTAACGTAAAAAGTCATTATTTTCCCGCTAAGATTAAAACTAAAAAGTCTACAGTATCGGCAGCTCCCTCGCTGCGATCACCGGTAGATCACGGAGTTTGATTTGATTCCAAACCTATCATACAATATTACTGACAAATAATGTGACATTACACACACCTGACATGTTATTGACAAAATTTTCAAAATAAACGTCTTATAATAATTTTATTTGCAAGTTTGACAAATGGTATCCAAAAGGAGCTTAAATACTGTTAACGTTAAATATTGCAATTTGGAAATATTTTGTTTCGAAAAAATAATAATAAAACATTTTAACTGCACGTAACCGTCAATTATCTGTAACGTAATGTCCACCGACAATTATTAAAAATTGAATGCAACTTTTATTATTAACGGTCTTCATAATTAGAATTCATATTTCGTAACGGATGACGATTTGGCGGTCGGCCATCTTTGTAAGAGACACTGATAGCTCCACGCTCGAGTTGGAACGAGACAGGTGATAATCTTGTGTGAAAAATATTTATGTTAGGGCCTTCTGTTCCTACGAATACGTCTATGAATAGACAGTTGGTTTAGTGGTTAGTTATTTTTGCTACTCACTTTGAAGGTTAGACGATGTTTTGTGGGCAGAACTTTCTGGCCGAACTGACTTTCGATACGTGTTGCTCTTGTTTGTAGTACGTGTTTTCTGTATGTCTTCTTTTTACGTGTTCTAAATTATGACATATTTTAGGTCCATTGTACAAGTAATAAATTAGTCAATATGAGTTAAGAAATTATTGAACCTACTAATTTTTAGCGATGACGAACCGTCCCGGATCAAGACTATGAAAGAGTATTGAAGATAAATTACTTTTTAATATTCTATTCCTTGTACCATTATTATTATGAAGTATTTCAGCCTGGCTTATCAGAAATCTTTGAACACACATAACGGTTACAAATAAACTTGTTTTTCTTTCTTTAAATATTAACTACGAATTGTAAGACAAATTGCTAAACAAATGTGTGACATGGTGCCCAGCGGCGATATATCAAAGCTTTATTTAAAAGCTCCGTAGCTCACACGAGCTGTATCTTTCGGACAGTGAATAATACACCACGTGTAGACACTGTTACTTAATATTTAATATACATACCGTAAGGTTTTTTGAAATATTTACGTGATACTCGTAGTTGACCTAGCAAAAAGACGATTATTTGTTTGGTTTACTTTAATCGATGGCTGTCTTGCTTTGTTTCACTGGCTGACAATGTTTAAAATTGAAAATTATGGAGGTATCAATAATTGCTATTGTAGTAAAAAATCAAAGAGCTTTATAAATAAATAGAAACAACTCCGTGACAAGGAGTTTTTTAAATCTGAATATTTAAATCCAATAAATGGGAGGTGACAGACTAAAACGGGATAATGGAAATTTCAGAATGATTGTATCAAAGACTGAAATTGTAACATAATTATGTAGATACAAATAAGAATAGATGTCAGTCTTGTTGTAAACACAAAAGTCACGAAGTGTATGTCGTGATTGCACGAGAGAACGTTCGAACGAATGTTCGCCAAAGAACATGAAGACGGCAATTGAAAGATTATATGATCACATTTGTGAGATATTAAGACAATATAGAGAGATATTAAGATCAATATAATGAAGGGGAACATAATACATAAGAGAAACTAGAACAACCTTGACAATACTTTATTATCTAATATGGTCTGTTGAATCTAATATAATCTGTTGACTGCCTCGTTGGTCGAGTGGTTGCCAGGGCGACTACCAATCGAGAGTTCCTGGGTTCGAATCTCGGGTCTGGTACTAATGGATTTTTCTAAGTTAGAATTTCGTCCAGTGACTCAAGAGTCTGTATTTGTACCCGGCGTCCGGCAATAGGCTCACTGTCTATTCCATGGGACGTAACCTTAACTGGTGAAACGTAAACGAGTGTACTACACTCTTCTGCCTACCCCTTCGGGGACTACAGCCGTAGTTTTACGTAATCTATTGAACTTTAGCTACGCCTCCTGTAAAAGAAGTTTCACATCTTACGAGAGCTTAAACAGAATAAGTACTATAAATCTTATCTGGTGGGCAACAGCTATTATGGATTAAATGGCACAACATTTTTTTTTTAACAATCTTTGGAAAAGATAAACGAGTATTCAAGAAATCAATATTCAATGCTTGCATTTAAATGGATAGTAATAACAAAACGTCTCGAGATTCTACGTAAATGACGACACGGAAATATTTCCAAAATAATATGTAATTGAAAAAGAACAACGTTTGATATAATATGTAGATCGAAGAATAAATAATTATTACAATTATTTTATCGATGAATACGTAATTATTAGAATTATTTTGTTGATAAATAAATAATTATTAATTGGTAATTATATTTCAAAACTCGCTCACTTCTAGATTCACACTCGTATATGTAGGTACCTATAGTGAAAACAAAATGTCTCAACACACCGTACCAGCTGAATGCGATTGCCGTTTGTCATCAATCTGTCTGTCCGTCTGTCGCAACGCTAAATGCCACGACACGTAGATTTTTTTACTCCCTGACATCTTGTGTGTTCCGCAACGTTGTTTCACACCGCTAATTTATAATTAGGTATCCGAGCAAAGGTTAGCTGAGATCTTGATTTATTTACCGTTGCAGCTTTATCTACGTTGTGTGATTCTCGAACAATCGATAGATAGGTACCTCAGTACGCCACGTTAAGCTTTTTAGCCATATCGTCATGAAAGCTGAATAAGAAACTTTTTGATTTAGTAATTAGTATGTCGGATACTAAGCATATATTTTTATATTAATATTTCTTGGTTTTAATTATTAGACTTACGTTTAATATGAAAAATAAAAAAGGTGAATAAACGTCACTTTATTATGGATATTTTATTCTAGGTTTTTTGAGTCTGAGAAAGACAAATTAATACAAAAAAGATAATTAGACAATTATCTGTTGCTAATGCTTAATGTATTTTGTTTATTGACGTCATTTTGTGTGAACATAGAACTATATGCGTCTAACTATTTAAACGTATAGGTATTTCCTGTCAATCTCTGAAATTTTGTGATTCTGACAAATTAATGTGAAAATTTTAATTTCAAATAATCGTGTGACTTTTACAGCAATGTCAATTTCCTTACGCTAGTCCACGCTGCGAATTACTTTTCCTTTAAGCGTACAGACAATCAACCTGCATTTTAAATGTATGTACATGCAATTAATCAATTACATAATGATAAATTTATGACAACAATTAGTGCGAAATATATAACCGCAGTTGGTAACGGTTAATCACAATTATTGGCAAAATTTCAAGTAAAGCGTTCATTTGAGAAATACAATTTATTATGAACAGTAATTAATCAGGAGAACAAGACGAACAACTTTCGCGCCAAATACATGGATTACATAAGGCCTTGAAAATGTTGATGGTCTGAGAGCTTTAGCCATCGTCGTGCCCACCGGCTTGTTGCCTTTAGTAAGGAGCACGTTTTCATTCAGAAATTATGTTCTCAAATAAAATGTTGTTTTTCGTTTATGAGTTTCGGAAAATAATATCTTGCGACATACAATAATATCCACTTAACGTCCAAGTAGACGTCAATAGAGCTTGGGCTGTGGTAACCACACGGCTGATAACCTGCATATGTACATATGTATATATTCATACAGATATTTTTAGTTAATGTAAGGAATCATTGAAATAAATATAACATTGTTATATTATTCTCGTAACTTCCATATACTTACAGATTTTTTTTACTATGAAATAAGAACTCGCATATAAAGCCCTCAGATAGATTAGAAACTAGTCCAGCAACCTCATAGGAAAGTATATGTGAACCCAGTAAACAGTTTAATCATATGCACCATATAGATGTTGGCAAATTTTTTATTATACAATTCTAAAGGATACCAATTTGATAAATAATTTCCTTGTCATCCTTTTTGTAAAAGTCGATTCGTGTCATGGGTGATTTAAATGAGGACTCTGTGCTCATCTGCTCTGTGTAACGAAATGTCCTGTCTACTTGCAATAATAAACTCTAACACGGCAATCTAATCCCAGAACTCGCGGAAAGCGGAGAGCTGATGAACACATAATTTTCACATCTAGACATAGAACAACCACTTGTAATCATCGCACAGATATTTTGGATGAGAATCGAACTCACAACTCTCGGCTTAGCAGTAATGCTTACTGATTCCTAGTCCAAACCCCGGTCAAATGCATAAAATAAGTAGATCCTTGTATACTCGTCAACTTATCAGGTTTTGATTATATACATATGTATCGGCTTAATTCACGTACGTTTTTTGGGATGGCCCGACTAGTTTCAGACCTGTACAAGGTCCTTCATCATGAGCTACCGCCGTTTGCAGTGATATGGTTTTGGTCATGGTAGGCAGTGAGTTTTCAATTGTTGTATATACTATATGCTACGTTATACGTAGAAAAGAGGTTCAGTAGGTACGTTATTCGTATTAGCTTTGGTGCTGGCGGAGCGCTAATGTCACGGTCGGAGTGAAATGCTGTGGACTGCA
>DWEE01001405.1:0-13450 GCA_018245755.1 Parelbella macleannani
CTCTGCCTACCTCATCGGGGATTACAGGCGTGATGTTATGTACGTATGTACGTGTAACGTTGTGAGGATAAAAACTGATCTTAGAAGCATAAAAGGCTGTATGTTAGTTACTGTGCATAAACAAGCTCCGTCAGGCTGGCGCGCGGAGTTATCAAACTCAAGTTTTAAAGCTAAATAAAATACTTGAGTTGGGAGAGTCAGTAAAAGCAAACCAATTGGCTTTAAAATGCGGTTTAACCTATACTTAGGTATTATAAACGTGTTACAAGCGACCCTTTTTATGTGACGCGGCTTGAAAGTTATACAATTACGCTAATATCCGGTGAACTTGTACCAAAGTATTGCGTTCGAAGATTACGTGAGGCCAATATTAAGGGTCCTAGGCGCGCTGACATCGTCCGACGAATTTTGTCTAACGCTTCGTGTACGGACATAGGAAGAAATGATCGGTTAAGAATGACGAGAGTTTGTTAGAACTTTTGTTATAAGCGGATCCTTTGAGCGATTTGTACTATATACATATATATTGCGTATATGTAGAGATGAATAATAATTCTTAACGTACTGACATATAATAAGGACGGTTGAAATGTGTATTTTATTTCGCTTGGGTGAAAATATTCTATTTATAAAAACCCAATAGCTTTGGAAAAGGTTTGGTTGAGGGGGATGTCAAGGTAAAACCTTCTGAAGTGCTGCCTACGCGCTTACGGGGCTTAGTGAAAATGTAACGTAATTAGTTTGTGAGATAGGTACTATAAATAATTTTGTTTATTTTATATTAGATTTAATCGAAATTACATCTGTAGTATCATGGTTGGCTTACAAAAATGATTTGGGAAAAGAATACACTTTGTATTAATTATTTGTATTAATATTATAGATATAGGTATGTATATCCGTATATAATCAATTTGTCATAGTAACACACATAGGCACTGTTGTTTGCTAAACGGTTATATTATGTATGTATACTTGGGTAGTGTATACTAACAATAACAGTCCAAAGATACAGTTTAAATTAATTGTAATAAAATTTCGAATAAATAAAACTAATTCAATATTTTTCTTCAAATTATATAAGAGAATAAATGTCCACATATGTATTGTAATTATATTAATAGAATTTAAGTTATTTGCAAGCACTTAACAATTTTATCATTATCATTCTTGTAGTCTAAAGTATGAGAAGAATATCTAACTCTCCAGTAACACATTTAGAGCTTTTAATTTCCTTTTATTATTTTGACCTTATTAAACTAAATAAAAACACAATTAAACGATTTAAAAAACTATTAAACGAAGAGAATGACTTAACTGGTCTAACGAGAGAGTGTATTACAGGCGTCATGTTACGTTAGAGAAAGAAAATAAAAGAAGTAAGGGTATAAAATTAAGGTTTCTACTGTATTAAGGATCTAAGGACCACTTTGCCACCGTAGCGTAGGTATCATCATTTTAAGGACACTTCACGGGATTACTTAGAAGTTACATACATTGTAATTGTTTTATTTTTGTACAATATAGGTACATATGTACATATGTAAGTATCCCATTATATACACTTTTTTAAAATCACTTATAGCATCCACACTCGTCAAAGGTCAAATGCACTTATAGAACACTGAAATCAGTGTAGGTAAAGTATACACATATGTATAAGGTATCCGAGTAACTAAAATATTACGATCCCAATTCATATCTCTGTTGAGCTTTTAGTAAGAAACAACAGAGTAAGGTATATAGTAGTACGGTATAACCTCATATATATACAATAAGATGTATAATAATTATCTCTGTGGTGTCCGCTTTAGGATGAGAATGAGGGTTTAATTCGGCCAGATTGTCAAACTGCAGCCTTTAAGTAAATAATGTAGAAATTATTAGTATTTATTTAAAGTCGTTGTTTTATTCACATTCATGACAATTACACTCGAATAAAAGGCTAAATTCTGAGCGAGATTGACCAATTAATCCTTCAACGGCTCTAACACTTTATTACACAGCTTATCGTTTATATTATACTCTTAAATAATATCACGGAGATATCGGCCAATGATACAGAAATGAAGCGACGTAAATATTACATGGACAATACTAAATATAATCCTGAGAAGTAGCACACATTATATCCCTCTTGGTTCACTAGGCCGGGCTCTACACCGCCCGCCCTTCGCAGTTATTCGGTAATCATCCTTAAGGCTGTTATTACTTCCGAGGCTTACGTCCGAAAGGATATTCGAAATGGGTTTCTAGAGGAGAAATATTTCAGATAACAAGTGAACACAAAGCAAAGAAAATAGATAGAGCAACCAACCGGTTAACAACTTTTGCAATATAAAATGGATGTTTGTTAGTTTTTGAGATTGAAAAATTTTGTTTTTATTACTAATTTTAAAAGGAGTCTTAATAACGTCAATAAACAATTATATACCTTACATGTCAACTTTCTCACATGTAGTTTCTGTCACTCTCATCTTATCCTAAGTTATCCTAAGAGTTATCCTAATAAATTTCTCCGTTCTATAATAATCCGAGGACGTAGCGAATAAGAATTTAATTACTGTCTTATGACTTTGACAGATGTTTAATAGACAGATACATAGCTTATTAGAAATTCCTTTTATATTGCCACGTGATTATGTACAAACTTTTTATGAGAAGCGAGTGGAAAACTAGCTGGCATTAGTCACAAATGGTTGAATCTAATATTGACTAACAATTGTCACAAATGACTAGCTGATCGTAGTGGCCATGTATTTAAGCCTCCAACGTTAAAGTGGATTTAGAAATACGACTGTTAGGGCTGGTTATTGTGAGTTATTAATAAGACAGTCAATGGAGCTGCCTTGCTATGTTATCGGCTACTATTTTACTAGCATACCAAGAATATTTGGGCGATAATGCAAATGAGCGTCGATATGGTTTCGCGTGTACGTGCCGCGGTAACCTCCAGCCGCAACGCTCTAGGCATACCCTGAACACCTTGTAACGTTAACCCACGCGCTGCGATCAGCAAGGTTTCACAAAATCCATTTGCATTTTCGAATTATTCGCAGCGAATAATACGAGATGAAGCGTGAATGTTAAAAAAAAATTTAACTATGCTGTTGATTATTCGTTCGATAATTACATAGAATACAATCATTAGTTTAATTAATAAGCCGACGATGAAGATGACGATGATGATGATGATAATAATCTTGTAGGTATAATATCCAAGAAACATTTGTAAAAATTATGTGTATATGTATGTACTAATGCTACGCTGCGTTTTCACGGACAAAGTTCGAATGGAATAAAGTGGATTGGATTTACAAACGACTTAACAAACGTAGCGTAGGACGTCCTCCAGTTAGGTGGAGTGACGATATATGTGCAGTGGCTGGCAGTGATTGGATGCGAAGTGCTGAAGATCGAGCTCAGTGGCGTGCGATTGGCCTATGTCCAGCAGTGGACTGGAGTAGGCTGATGATGTTGATGAAGGTGGATTGATAAAGATGATGATGATGATAATGATCATGTTGGTCCCAAAATTACTTCTTAAAATCACGTTCTTCTTCTTCTTCTTAGCGTGTCGATGACAAACACATTTTAAGTCATAAAATAAAAAAAAATAAAAAATCAATCAATCATTTAAAATCACGTTATATATTACTAATATCACGCAGCCTTTTAAGGATAAATTTTCGTGTAATCTATTACAGTAACCTAGAACATTTCTAGGTCTATTACGGTCGTGACTTGGGTTATTTCAAGCAGAGCATCTTTCAATTAATAATGGAGGATAGAATATGATGATATCCTTGCTTCGACGTAAGGCTTTCCGATTTGAATGGTATGGGCAGAGAGCCAACATATACGATATTAAGATAGTAAGCCGTTGTTACAATTGTATTTAAATGTGTGTAGGCAGTAAATGACGACATGGCGGGTGAGAGCGCAATAGACAGTGTCATATCCTCGATTCATCTACTTATATCTTTTATTCGAAACTGTATGACAGTTGCGATTAAGAGTTGTAGGTAATTTCGATTATCAAGGCACAAACATATTTAAGTGTACATACAAATCCTTATTGTAAAAAATAATATGTAATAAGTCAGTGACTGCTTCGTTGGTCGAGCGATTGCAATCGCGACTGTCGATCGGTAGGTCCTGGGCTTAAATCCCGGGTTGGGTGCTATTGGATTTTTCCAATTTAGAATTTCTAGTTGTGACTCGGAGTCTGGAATTGTGCCTGGTGTATGGCAATAGGCTCACCACATATTCCACGAGACTTAAACGTAACTGGTGAAACGTGGGAGTGTACTATACCCCTCTGCCTACTCCTTTGGGGATTACAGGCGTCAATATACGTCAATAATAAGTAGTCTTTATTTCCTTCCCTCATCGCTAACTTTATGAGTTTCGTGATAATCTCAGCCTATTAAAGGCAAGAGTCAAGTTGAACCACTTACCAACGCTGTATTGGGTTTTAGACACTTTTTCAACTTCAAGCGATTAGCTTCGAAGTAAGGTATAATTTATATGTTACTACTCTTTATAAGGTTGGTAATTTTCAATCCTTATTGTCATTATCAGGATCAAGTTAAATAGGTCCCGTGATGGATATTTCAAATAATGAAAATTCCACGGTCAGATCTATAATGAAATTCATTCCTTACAATCCTCTGTTGTAGCTGGCTTCCAAATATTAAATATTAGCTTACATTACTGTTTTTCCTCTATATTTGTGTCAGCTTTTTACTCGTTATAAGGCAGCGGTAGAGCAAGCGTTTCTCGCGTGGCGCCTACACACTATGATTTACGGGCTTACTGTTACTGTTTAAACATTTATATAGTCTAAATAGCGGGCAAGGATGGAAGTCGGGGTGAGAATGGATTCTTACGCAGCTCTGTACCGTCTGAAATACCATAAGGGAGCTGGCTCGGTTTTCGTATGACCTCTACCAATCAGCCTTGACTAGCATCGTATATAATGGATTTATCTCGTCTTGTCGTGGAGAGAATCATGTTCGAGAGTGTAGAATAGTGATTGGGATATCCTGTCATATTTTAGTTATCTTATTTAAGATAATTCATAGCATCTTTATTTATTATACGCATTAAATCATCCTGCTAAACATGACGTCGTAGACTTCTATTTATCTATACAAAAGTACGTGAAACATATTTTAAACCTAGATTTATTTGCTTGATATTACCTAGACCGAACGGAGATCAAAGAGATCGTTTAGAAGTTTACTAGTCAATATAATATAGTACAAGCGTTTTAGATCAAAACAACACTAAATATGTTTTGAAGTTAGCTATAAAAATGTTAAATCTCAAGTTACTGGATTGGAATTATGTTGTGGATATTTTGAGTATTTTTACGTTGTATAAAGCAGATAAAAAGCATGTAGGACAGTTAGTAAAGTTCATAACAAGATGTGTTGTTGTTGTGGTAGGGACAACTCATAAGGACTCTACAAGGGTGTAGTTGCTCATAGTGTGATTATATAACCTTTTTTAAGAATTATTTTCTGAACACATCCTTTCTTTGATAGCAAAAATCTCTTTTATGTTAAAAAAATTAATTCTAATTCTATGAGTGCTTTCCTCACGAGTAGTTTTGCAAAATACACAGCCAAGGATCGTGCTGTGCTCGTGTTGATATCTACCGAGTGGCTATCCTATATTTTAAAGGTAGTTTTTTTATATTTAGCCTAACAAACCGGCACACGGGCCACCGGCTGGTAAGCGGTCACTGTCGCGAAGCGGCATTTGTAACAGCAGAGGAGTGGCTGATGTATGTTGGTTTTAAAGGAGATATCTCTCTGCGCTTTTCTTGAAGAACCCCATGTTATAATGTGTACCTATGTATATTTTTAAATTAAATACACATTACAATTAAGTGTGAAGAACGTAGTACGCGGGTAACCAATCGAACTCGTTCAATTGATTCCATTATCCTTCGTTAACACGTCTTACGTATGACAAAACACAAAATTCCCTTTTGACATAAAAATTCGAAATATTTTATTGATAATAAAGTGTATACATGAACATAATGAACGTCATAATATATTGTTGTGTCTACTAGTATCGTTCATTCATAGTCTTTGGGCGCTCCGAACGGAAGGTTGGTAGAAAAACAGTACCTACTTAACTTACTTAAACAATTAAATTATATGATATTTATGTTATATTTGCTTTATTGCAAAAGTAGTAAACACAGTACATGTATTTTATTATTATTGTTTATCTTTATGCCAGGTCCCTTCCGGTGCAGGCAGAAAAAGACGAATGCCAAAACTCTGTTCTAACGGACTTCCCGACTTACAATCTTCTTTCTTTTCATACATGTTCGCCGGTTTTGGAGGCTTCCGACTTCGATACATAATACATATATAACAAACACAATAATACATATATAACTCTCTACATATATAACAAACACAATGTGTTACGACGTACCTACGAACATGATTGGCGTAAGCCCAATAACTTCAGAATATTAATATATAAATCATTTTGTTCGCCGAGTGGAATTATTTGTTACCCCTATCTGGAACATCCGAAGTATTATATCAGTATTTCATAGATCGTACCGAAATTAAGTTGCTAAATAATATCGTGTATACCACTCTAGTATACCGCAAGCTAATAGATTCTCTTCGTCAGTCGTATAAAGCTTTTATATACAATAACGAAATATACATACGTCGTTTATCAGTAGCTGCCATTGTTTTTGAACGCTTGTGTTTTTGTAACATGTGTTTTAATCACAGTATACATACAACATTATGTAGTTAAAATAGCGTGTGTAGTTAAAGAATGAAAGTCTTTTATTTTTTGAATTAAATGCTAAGACATATAGCATTCGGAATCTTCTTATCCAGAAAGCGAATATCTTTAAATACGATGCAGCACGTTATAGAGCTGGTGTTTGTTCGTTCTAATCAATTATTGAAAATATTAACATCGTATATTCGATTTTATTTCGCCTTATGTCCGGTTTTTTTCTATTTAATAAATATCTTGTCTTCATAGGCAGCGACATTTAGGTTTCCTTTTACAATGTTCTTAATTGTTCTCTCTTGTCAGAGCTGTCGTGGTAGATGTGACGGTCATATTGGCTGCCACGCTGCGCTGTCTTTTGCTTCCAGTGCTATCTTTCATTTGACTTATTTGGATTTTACGACATTTTTCAAAATAAGCGGGATTAATGCTGTATTCTGCCACGCTGGTCAAGCGTTGATTTTCTCACGATATTTTCTTTCAACGTTACAGTAGCTGAAATTTAATCTTACATTCTCATAACCCAATATATTGTGAGCTTAAATTACAAAAAGTACAGTTAAGTCAACGAGTGTTTCACTGAGCGGAGTGAGACTGAATGATGGTGTGGATTGATTTTGATTGAGAAAAAAATCACATACAGACAGCTTGAACACGGGGCAAAACGATCGTCGAATGTTAATAGTACAGTGTGACGAATGTTAACTCCGAGATCCTACCGCAGTGTTGCTTTTTGCTTATATGTATGTGTATATTTATTATAAAAAAAAAAACAGTTTTGGCGTGAGTATAGAAACATCTATACTAATATAATTAAGTTGAAGAATTTTTTGTCCGTTTGCTTAAACGCGCTAATCTCTAAAACTATCAGTCGGATTTGTAAAATTCTTTTTATTATGATTCAAGCCAGGTTTATAAGGAACGCTATAGGTTACCTATTGATATTTGTATAGTAAGTCGGGTGTGAAAGCGTTATCGATATGCTTTCTTTGCGTGGGATAAATTGGGGGATAACGTAAAATTAAAATATTTAAATACTGATTACTCTGTGTACATAGTACTTACGAATGATAAAACGTAGTGATAGACTTTCAAGCACGTCTTAATAGATTTAAGGGAATGCTATTCTTCTTTTAACTAATAAATTTAGACACTAATACTAACACAATATCGTTATTAATTGCTAATATAGTAGTCATTTCCAATAAACTGTAGCTGGTTATATATTTTGCAATTTATACGTGGCTGCCAAATTAGTCGGAGCGCTTGGAATTACGCGTCGTCTGTAATTGCTCAGTATTCATGATCGTAACAAAGTTTGTAACAGACTTGTGAATGGTGAAGTTCGCAGTTAAACAATTAACGTTTTCGACTCATTCATTCATGTTCACGGACAAGTGGCTCAGTTCAGTCGATTATTATTATTATCCATTGTAATATCCGCATTTCTAATTTTAGCATATCGTTGTTGCCTTTATCTTGACCAATTAGATATTTTTGTTTTGTATGATAATTATGATGATACATATATGAAGTTCATTAAATTTATGCCTTATAATAAATAAAATTATTTCAAAGTTTTTTATCACACTTAAGGAATCCGTAAACACTTTTAGGTATATGCATTCCAAGTCGAATTTATTCACAATCAATTCAAATATTGAAAACGGGTCAACAATATAACTAGCCAAGCTACAAAAAACATCGCATTTTTCACTTGATCATTGTTTACCGCGCTGAAAAAGACAAACCAAAAAAGTTGCATTTCGTTACGAAGGCGATAAAGTACGAACAACATGCACAAACAAAATGCTAAATCGTTTTTGCGTTGCAATAAAACTGATCGCATTCAAAATCTCATTAAGCGCTAACTATGAAATTATTCAAGCGTTACAATTATATACCAAACGCAAAGATGCATACGTAATTCAGCCACTTCCACACTTGTGAATTATCAAATAGCACCTGTTAAAACCGTTTGAAAAAAAAAACGCGCTCGCAGAGAGAGGAATCGTCCGATTGCAATATGAATAGTGTAAAAACAACGTCGGTTCCGACTCGTCTAGTTCGATCGCATGAAAAAACGACATAAAAACTTACGTTTCGATGATAAAACTAGCGTGCGAACCGTACATGATATTTTCAAACATCTGCTCGGAGCCGCGTGTTGCGCTTGCCCTGACATTTCATTTTTAATTCTCTTTTAAACAAATCAACGCGGTCCATTTATTGAATACTTTTTTTGACGTTCTATTTAGCTATTCATTTATATGTACGTCTATAAAATAATAATACCTCAAATGCAAATTGATGCGATTTGAAAATAGAACGGTATTTCTTTTATAACACGTACGTTACAAAGATTCCACTGACGTTCTCTAGGAATACGATTATGTATTAAATTTGTGTCTTAGTGACAACAATAGATTTATTTATTTAAACATAGCTCGTTAAGCAAACTCGCGTCTTATTTGGAGTTCTGTAAATCATTCAATTATTGAACGAGTGTGAATGAGGCGAATTAAAAGCACTACATGTCTTGTGAGTCGGCTTTGAGTAACTCAGTCACTTATACAGTCAATTCCCACTTCCGGATCTGTGTAAAATGTGTAAAAAGCAATTAATTAGACCGTTTACAAATATCGTACTAGTGTTATAGCAAAACATGTGTTGTATGTTACAAATGAGTTTTATGTTACAAATGAGTTGAATGTTACACTATGAGTGTCACTATGAGTGTTTATTTAATGTCAAGGAATAGCAGGCTGTACGTAAATATTAATAACATTGTATACAATCCGGTGGCCGTAAATTGATAACAAAGAACCATTAAAAAAGGACTTGTGGGATCTCTTAAGGCTAAGATCTGTTGCATTTGACCCTACACGTATAATAACGCTTGTCCAATCTAGGTATTTGTCAGCTCGATTTTCAGCGTTTGGTTTCCAACCATTGATAGCCACTTTGCGTATATTGTTACTCCGTGTAGCTGGAGTGTGCGTTTCGCTACATTTTCCAAAGCATCATTTTCCTCATCATCAGCCTACTCCCGTCCACTTCTGGACATCTCCAATAGCTAAATTATTCCTGGGCATAATTATTTATTAATAATTTTAAACAGTTTGTATACATAATACATATATGTGTGAGAATTATAAAGCTTTTACAGGTTTTTTTCTTATTTTACTGACATCTCTCCATTATGTTTGTTGGAATTACCTACGTATGAAAATGTAAAAAATGACATACTCACTGTCACATCGAAGTACGTCACTGATTGGAGAAAAAAGACAAATGTCAACAGCGTAATTCCTCGTTGCGAAAATAATCGAATTACTTCGATTCGATTTGATTTTTGCGCGCCGTTACGGCGATACGATGTAAAAAGAAGACGTGTTCCAGATTTGTTTGAATTGGTTATTAGTTTTAATCAAGGAGCCTGGAGGGTATAATTGTTTCGAAGAAAACGTTTAAGAGTTACTTTGATGGTACACTAAATAATTAGCAATGAATCCGTCTGAAGGAAGACGCGAAGAGAAAATGTTTAGATATAAACGACGCGTTTCGACTTGTTTAGTGTTCAGAGGATAAACCAACCAGATCGCCTAATAAAGATAAGATACTCGACATTGTACAAAGAACTTTCGAGAAGAAATTTCCGTGCTTTTTAGGTTAGACGATCAAATATATTTAGAATTTTTACATCTATTTCAGTAGCTAAGTAGTTCGCAATGCTTCTGTGCTTCTAGGCAGTAGTCCTGACTTTTAATAAGACTAAGATTATATGGGGTTGGTTGTAGAAATATTGATAAATTCAATTTCTTATACCACGTCGGTATTATACTCATCGGGACATCTTTCAAAGCTTCCTGCCGTTCAGAGTATTATCTATAAATGAATGTTGATTAAATTGAAACGATGCGTATGTGAATGTGTGAGTGTATTTTCAAGTGTGTTAATAAATGTAATTATTAATAATAGTACAGTTAAAGATATGGAGTATCAAGGCCTCCTGTCTCATAACTTAATATACTCAAACAAATGCTCTTGAAGGTATGTAAAAGGATGAATTTTACAGCTTTTATTGTCTATCATAAAGTATTATAAATCTAAACAATATACATTTATTTATCTATTAAAAAATTGTTTGTACTTCTAAATCATTTAACGTAATCGTAAAAGATATGTTGGTTATTAAGCTAAATTTCTGTATTTGTCTATAATTTTCTTGCTCTAACATCAAAATTCACTAATTTAGAACTAATGTTAGCATTATTTACACTAAAAAAGTAATTAGTAATTACGTAAACAAGTAAAATTCGCGTCTAACGGAAAAACACCGTTAATTATTCGAGATGAGAAATACTTTGAATTAAGTCGAACGGAAAATTGTATATGGAAATAGTTTTCGAGGACAATTTCTCTTTATTACTTACTTTTATATTAACTTCCAGCCTTTTATGGTCTAAAAAATAATTCGGTTTTTGTTCTAAATAATTATGAAATACATTTTAGCTTTCTGTTATAGCATGGCGAGTGGTTATTTTCTGATTTAAATATCTGAGGTCAAATTGGGATGGGCGGCCCTAGCTTCCAGGGGATACTTAAAGCGTTCGTTCATTTGATTTCGCATAAATTTTTAGTACCACACAATTTTTACTGAGTAGTTGTTTTTTCAATTTGATATCTTATTGACGTTTTAAAGATGGGGTTGTACGGGGTTGGGTGAGTAAATAAGTGGTTTAGTTAAGGCTCTATATACATATGTAATTAATTAAGATGATTGCATTGTTTCGTTACGCTCATTTGTTGGAAGGTTATAGGAACAGTTATTTTAGAGATGATAGAAGAAATAAAGTAATTGCTTACATATCATCTCATAATGAAAAAAATAAACTACGGTGAACATGAACACTTATAAATCATGGAGTACTAATATATGGATGTGTTGAATCGTTATTGTAAAATAAAGAAAACATTTACATTGAGTAAATGTCAATTATACAATAAAAATTGATGTAAGTATATAATTAATTCCGATATAATTGTATTTCTAAATTGATTGAAATCCAATTACAATACAAATCTATGACCGCGACGAATATAACTGGCACAGTTTTCTTGAACGAGTGAAATTACCCGCTAAATAACGTTCAACATTAAACAACTTGGTGAACTCTATCCGCGGGCTCGGTTAAACGATATTGGTGTACGAGCGATGTCACTGACCTATTGTATAGGTGTACTCGGACCTTGGTAGCTCGCCTTGAACGGACCCCACGGTCCCCTCGCAAAGGCTTAAAGGGTTTAGCTAAAGTTGGGGAATCACTATAAGCGTTCCGCCGTGTTCGAGTTAATTAATAGTGTGAGTGAACTTAGCTGACTTTGGCTATTTAAGTTTATAATTCTATGTTGCGTCAAAAATACTTGACTCAACGTCAAAATTTCTCTTGACTTATGTTAAGGCTGTCTAAGTTCATAATTATTGGCTCTTTTCCAAACTTAGCAAAACGAGTGACAAGTACCCTAACAATTACATCAATATACCCGTAAATATTACGTTCGGTTTTTATCTTTAAAATTACCTTTTATTTAAAAATAAATATTTCAGTATTGAAAAATACATTTAAATAACTTTATTGTGAAACAACAAAAAGGATTATCACATCAAGCTTCTACAGTCGCCTTCAGAATTGATGTTTGAAAAGTGTAAGGGAAGAAAATTGAATAAATCTTTAGGTAGACAGTTATAAAGCAAGTTCACGAAAGCCAATTTTGAAATTAAATTCGCACGAACCTACGTCCGACACAATGGAACGAACGTTGCCGAAAGTTTTTTTTTCGAAACCTGAATTGCGAAAGAGCTATAAAGGGTCTCGAACAAAAAATCGCTCTCACCGGGGGCCTACCCCAAAGCCCTGACCTTCCGCAAGCCCTTTCACCCTGCCGGGGGGAAGTATAACATAATTTTTGCGCGACCCGTCTCTCCTGTTTGTGGACCATTTCTAAGCGTTCTGTGCTCCGCCTTTGTGTTGTGGAGAGGACAGTTATTGTTATTATTTCGCTATATTACGATGAAATAAGTATTGTGTGTAAGTAAATATATGCAAGTATGGACACAGTGGACAAAGCGCTCGCATTTGAGTCGCTCTAACTTAGGACAAAGAAATCGTGACTGACCCCAAGTACTGCCCTGTTTCTCCACAACTTCAATATCTGTTTAGTGTCTGCGAAAGTGTACTAGTCAATATTTTAGTTCGTTGTACTAGACAGTTATAATTTTTATCTACATCAAAACATGAAGACTCCTTCATTATATGTAATTCTAATGATAGTTACGTGACCTTGCAGAGCCTTGGTTAATAACGAAACGCAAACCAAACGATACGTCCAGACCTTCCAGTTACTTGAATTAGTTGTACAGGACCACTTTTTGTGCGCAGGGGTCTCAAGGACGGCACACTTTCATTCACAATCGTTTCTAACTGAGCGCTCTGAGGGATGCGACCGCTCCGATAGAGTTTATCGATTTAATCCCTGTGCAATTTTTCTGTCTGATTTCAGCTCTACATATTTTGTAGTTCTAAGTATGTTTAACTGTAGTAATAGTATTAGTGGGGGAGTAAAAGAGATTGTGAAATAACAAATGTAATTTTATACATAT
>DWEE01001406.1:0-13449 GCA_018245755.1 Parelbella macleannani
CAATAAAAAGTATCCTATGTCCTTTCCCAAGTTCAGTTCTATCTTCATACCGAATTTCATCAAAATCGGTTCAGTGGCTTAGGTGTGAAAGCGTAACAGACAGGCAGAGTTACTTTCGCATTTATATATTAGTATGGATTGATTAATTGATACCCGTTAAGTCGGCTCTCGGTTCTATGACAAATTAGAAGTACAGATGTAGTATAGTCTCAGCAAGTTGAAAATTAACCGGACGAAGGTAACAGTGATGATGTTTTGAAGTTCATCCATGACAAAGTTGAGAATAATAGTTTAATCATTTAAAGTAATAATTATAATATCACACTATACATCTATACTCCATATGTGACACTTAAATGTGATGTATGGAGAAGCACTATGGCTCCAAATAAAGCTATCTTTCTTTCTTTCCTTTACAGTTATATGAAATATTGTCAGATCAATTAATGAAAATAATATTTTAGGAAGAGATGTTGCATTTAGAACGTAAAAATGCAAGCAAAGGTAATGATTTCAAAATGTCCTAATAAATGTCTTAGTGCTTATTGGAGTGTACAGGATGTTATTGGAATCAATATAGATTTTGTTGTAGGAGAAAAAATGTATTTAAAAAATGACATGTGTACTTCAATTATAGCTAGTTAAAATTTTAGAGTTTATATGTATAGGTAAAGATTTGTTGAGATATTTTTTAAATTATAATTTTTTAAATTCAATATGTTGTTTAATTACTTTGTTCCATCAATGTCTATATGTTTTGCATTCGTAATTTGTTTCCATGTGACAAATATAACATATAAAAACATTGAGACATGCTCAAGTGTGAAAAAAGGGATGAATGAAGAAGAAGTACATCAGGTGTGTAAGGATAAATATATTCACCACTTGTGGCCAATTCCATAAATAACTTTGTTCATATGGTAATAATAATTGTGATATAAAAACGTGTTCTTTTTGTTTTTCTATTAGTCAGTGGACAGTCAGTGGTAGTCAGTGGACATCCAAAGGCTGATTTTCACTAAAATCTTAAAGATAGCATAATTTATTTGTATGCCAATATGCTCACACCCAAATCCAATGTGCCTATATTGGAAAACAACTGGTGAATCGTCAAAATGTGCCACACTCCTTTGTCAATCCTTTCAAGGAAACAGGCATGTTATGTTAAAAATAAAGTAATTGTATTGTTTTTTGAAAAAAGGATCACTAATACCTCCGTTGGGTTTTTCTAACTAATCAATGTTCTCTTTCAGGGACGAATTATATTTTTGCCTCCACAGAGACTTAATCTAATCTTCTTTTATTTTCAGCATAATTTCTTTTCATGTTTTTCTTGCCGGCGAAAAGCTTTCGGGGGCGCTGCTGTTTGAGGCGATGATTCAGTGTGTGTGTTTGGTATATTATATTAAATGATAATATATAAATTTGTTGAAGGACTTGGTTGGGGTTTTTTTTCTTGTCTTCTCATTATGTAGTAGTAGGAGGTAGATGTAAACGGCCTGTTTGCTATTATTTTATGAATTAACTGAGTAACTATTGTTAATGGTGTAACAAAGTTGATTAATCTAACTATAAACAATTGACTTATTAGATTAGATATAAATGAAGGAATCATTCATTTATCTCTTCACAAGTAATACAGATGAGAAATCTGAAAAGTTGGACTGGATATGAAAATTTAACAAAAAAAGATACCTCAGCCTAATGTTTCATTGTAGCTTTCCATGTTTTTTAACAAACACCCGTGAACCACCGCCGCGACCGCCACACCCTTTGCCCGTGCGCGCCAAACATTACCAACTCTCTGAACGCGATCTTATCTCCTTCTAGGTGAAGACAGACTTCATAGCGTTGCTCAAGGAGAAGTCTGTAGACCGTCACGCTCGGTGGGCCGAGGCCAAGAAGAAGCTCGACAGTGACGCCAGGTACAAGGCGGTGGAGAGCAGTACGCTGCGAGAGGACTACTTTAGGGAGTACTGTAAGATGCTGAAGGAGGAAAGGAAAAAAGACAAGGACGGAAAGGAGAAGGGTGAGTGTCTATTAAAAGTTGACACAGAGTGAGACACACATCAGCTGATAGATAATAATAATTATTATTATATTAATATATCATGGCAGGAGGGCAACCTAGACGTCCCTGCATCCATAAACATTAAAGTTATCTAAATAATTATAGCGAAAATTAATTAGGTGTATAAGATTAGACTAGATAAGTAGTTATAACCTAGTGGTATAGAATTCCGCTTTCCACTCCGGGGGGTCCTAGGTCCTTATTCATTGCGCGCACCTCTTTATAAAGTGAGCGTTTTAACTATTAAATATCACTTCAAATTCAAACTCAAAATTCATTTGTTGTTGAAGACAGGTTACAAGATTAGATGTCATATTTAAATTAAATATTTTCTCTGTATTCCCGCCACGAACGGGCATACAATTTCCAGTTAAATATACAAACATATTATAATATAATAACAATTACAATCAATTCCATTCATAAGTATTATCAGTAACATTTAATATAATATTAACTTGAACTATTAAATCCAAATCAAACCGCATTATCAGCCAGGTAGTCTCATATAGACACCAGTGATGTCTCGTATTGAACAAGGCAGTTGATTAAAGTGGCCTTGGCAAATATGCTTTGTTTATAAAAAGGTGTGTTCTGCAATGTACTGCACATAGTTTGTGCTTATGTCTCTGTCATGAAATTGAAATAGTTTTAAATTTGTTTTAACGAAAATGCAACACTCCAATATGTAGACACATAGAACTGTTCATATTTTTAAACGTATGAAATGTGGTTTTCATGAAACTCTTTGCTTAAGGTAACAAATTGACCGTGCACTTGCTAACAGTGAAGGAAAGTATCATAAGGAAACCTGCACTATCCTGCCAATGTCATGTAATAACCCAATTTGTATTCGTCAAGACTTCATGCAGTTTTAAATTCCAAATCTTATGTGTAACATGAAAATAAAACTTGGTTTTCACAAAGCTTTCAATATGTTGACTTTCAATTATTTTTCTATCTTTTTTATAGTGGTCTCAAACTTTTGACCGGCAGTGTACGAGCGCAACGGTAAAATATGTGATGTCGCATAACCTGAGGCATACGAGTGCAAAGGGTTAAGAGCCCGAGACCCAAGAAGACATAGAAGTCTTCTCGGGTTTGTACGAGAAGTGTAGTGTTGATTCGCGTTCTAACATAGGAAACTTATGGTCGTCAAGGAGACCTTTGACGTTCCACGTACCGAAAATATGTTGTCTTCTTAACTTAAAGCTCCTTCCAGTAACATGTTTTCCACGGGGTGCCTGATTGCCTGCACTTCCGTGGCCGGTACCAATTTCACACCCTGAACCTCGGAAAGCTCAAGGCGCCGGTTGCCACGAGGGTCGCTGGGCGTACTCACTCTGCATACTTGTATTTCCATCATTACAACTCTCACGGGATGAATGATGTAGCAGTTTCCCCTTGCTCTTTTCGTCGCGGTATCAAAACCTCAGGGGCTACAATAATCCTTAGATGAACCGGTCCAGAATCCACATCCTTGCGCTTCACTTAGGTACTGATGGGTACTGCTGCCCTCCATCAGGACAAAGGTACTATGCCTCTATGGCTTGCCTCCTCCGCTAGTAAAGCCCTACTGACACCCCCTGTCTCCGCCTTTTCCACCGTTGAGGACTTCACCCGTAACCCTGAGCAAGGATTCTATGATATACCCCATAGAACTGGGTCCCCGTCCGAATTTGATCATTGTCTCTCACCGACCTACTGGCGAGAGCTGTGTCCAGCCCCGCGACCTGGACGTGCCGGAAGAAAGTTACCCCATTGAAAGATAGAGAAGGTTATTCTACCTTTCCTGAGGCCGGGTTAACGATCTCGTATGGGCGCGAGACCGAAGCTAGCGTATCGGTAGTGCCATAGCGTATCCCAATTGACAGTGGTATTCGTTGGAATTTTATTCCTGTCTTCTCCCATTAATTTCTGTTTTTTATTACTTTTTTGACATGCAGCCTATACTCATATCATACCCTGAAATAAGTGGTATATTAATGATATAAAATGATGAATAATGAATTGATTTCTCTATATATGTACAATAAGTAAGGAAAATAAGTTTTACTGAAAACTTAATAAAACTTTAAAATTATAAACCTTCATTACTGGTTCCTACAATGACCAACTAACAACTAAACCATTCTCTGGATTCCTGTTGTAGTGTTATTTATAGTTGAGTCATCTGATAACAAAGTTGACATTAACCACAATGTTATATTTTGTTAAAAACTACAAATTAAAATATTGTTCGGGTAATATGTACATAATTATATTATTGTAAGGACATTTTTGATGGCATATAATACGGCTAAGATATATTGCCGGTTTTGATGCAAACAATATTTAAAATATATGTATGTTTTTATGGGATACTGCCGTATATGTCGCCTAATGTATTGCGTAATAGATATAATGTTTATAGATTAGGAAAATGACGTTAATTAATAGTTCGACTTTGTCTAAAAGTAGATTTTGCCACTGATATGATATGACTCAATTTATTTCTACCTTCAAAAATATTTTAAATATAACTGCAATTATGTTCCAGAGCGGGATCGTCCGACAAGTAAAAAGGAGAAGAAAGACAAGGACAAGGACAAAGATAAGGAAAAGGAGAAAGAGAAAGATAAGGAGAAAGAGAAGGAGAAGGATGGGAAAAAGGAAAAGAAGAAGGAGAAGGGAGACGTGAGTGCTTATTATTCTTTAATCTTATTTATTTAAAGAAATTCGCTAAATAGAATCCTACTTTATCGGCATTGGTATTATCGGTGACTCTCATAATGATGCAAATACAGGTTCATACATGAAAATAAACACAATATTAAAGATTATAGTCTCATCATAATATGTGTGACATTGGACATATCTCCCTTGTGTCCCACGCATGCGTGTATGAAGACACAAATATTTGCTTCAGTTGCAAGGATCAATCTAAATACACAATTTTTTAACTTGAATAATTGTCTTTTAGCTCTAACTAATTTTGTTCAAGTGCTTGGGGGTTGCGTAAATTAGACAATTCTGTGTTAAGGAGTTGTTTTATTAGATGACGATGAGAAGGGGTGGTGAATTAATTCGCATCACCAATATTTTGATCTTCATTAGTAGTTACGAAACACTTGCGCTATTTTTAATAACGAGCTGATGTATTTTGTATCTTCATATGAGAATGAAGCTGGCTTCACTAGCCTAGTGTTTGTCACTAATGGGGTATTAGTTTAAATTTTACTCCTTTTTGTTACATGGGTTTAATGTATATTATCTCTATCTAGTAGCTTTTTCTACCGTAGAATGTTTGATCTAAAATTATCTTAAAATTTGCTTTTTTGAAAAGTATAATAAAATTTGCTAATGTTACATATTTATGAAAAGAATAAATTCTACGAAATATTTGACATTATTTATTGAATTTGACATTGCTATTGTATTGCAACGCGACTTGTACTAACACCATCAGAATTATGTAGTGATTTCATATATTAAATGAGTAAATTCGTTTGACGTAAATTTTTAAAATTCGTTACGGTCCAGAAATTACTACATACTTTTGCGTTCTACACCTCCTTTTCGGGTTTTTTGTAACATTCAATCGAATTTCGGTTCTGTGAGCGAACCTGCGCGGACACGATTTAATTATTTTTAACGCAACAATTATTTTCTTTTCGGCCAGATCATATTTTTTCTTTTCTTTTTTGTAATTTCCCCGTACGCGGTAGAGACGCACTTAGATTTTGTTACGCATTATCTGTCTGTAAACGATACAAAAACAAGATATGAGCCGGCATTGTTTTGTACCATAACGTCTGCGGGTCAACTCGAACGACCCACTGTCCACTAGTCTGGGTGGTGATGTTACCACTGTATTACTCCGTGTATCCTCAGCTATATACTTTAGAACAAGACGCGTTTCATCTGCCCTGAATATATAAATATGAACGCGATGAATACGATGCATGCGGCATATATATCTATTTTCCCACAGCTGTTTTGTCGCTGAACAAAACCCTTTGCAAAACCGTTCATACTGGAATACTAGGCAACCAACGCCATCTAGTATAACTTATGATAAACAGCGGTATATTTACGATAAAAACGATGAAACTATGTGCTTTTATTTAGTCGCTTAAATGTACAATAACTCTTGATATTAAACAAGACTGGTACAGTTCATGGATGGATATAGAGTAATATTTGAAAAGAAGCGATTACGTGAAGGTCAAAAGGTTGTTTGACAAAAAAAACACACACCCACACACAAACACAATCACATACACACATTCACCGATACACAATGCTTCAATTTAGTTAAACCTTAAAACTGCATAACACGCCGTTTTATACCAAATATATGTATATCGAATACTAAAACCGGTATTATTGACTTACTGACGAATTATGTCTATTATATAATATATCTACGTTATTTTAATAAGATTCTTTTTTTGCTGTATCCAAGATACAGTGTTGTATGAGTGCGACGGAGTTGTGCCTTACTGTGTGACTGTCATAATCTGCGGGGGTCGTTAGCTGCCCCGCGCACATGAGAAATGTGGAGAACGTCAAAATTATATTTTTAAAAAGTGTAAAAAAATTCAAAATAAAAAGAAAATTGTAAGTGGGAAAGTTTTCAGTGTGTGGTTTTGCAGTGTGTTTTGTTATTCTCGCGACGCGGACGAGGAACGGACGGCAACGGTGACGAGGTATCTATGACCAGTTGTAATGGCGGCAGACATGTCGTGTGTCTCTACAGAGGCGTGGACGTTAGCGCTGTGCTTGTTTAGTCGAGAAGTGTCTGTGCGAAAGCGAACCTACATCGGAACGTAAACGTAGACTAACTGAACTCACCCGCAGAATATGACAGGCGGTTAGGGCGCGGTCAGATCGTGCGGTTGGGTGCGGCGCGGCGCGCTCGCTTATCGCTCCAGTGTAAGCGCGCATCGCTTTTGACGTTATGTGCGATTCGTTCGAACGTTTAAACATAAACTTTGAACACTTGGTAACGCTCTATTTTATTGCCAGTATATTTTCTATTTTGGTATTTTAAGTTGTGTGCGTGCCTCTTGAGCGCAAACTGATTAGACAAAGTTAAACTCTTTGCGTTATTTCGTTTAATTATGACCGAGTCTTGTTTCGATTTTTGCTACATTTACTCGCCTTGGACCTGGGTCTAGTCTACTGTAAAAAATGAGTTTAAAGGGGCGGGTTTGTACATTTTTTTTTGGAATCATTCGTCGCCAATCGCTTATTGTTCATATGCATTCCATCACTATTTGACTTATCGAGATGCTAGACGCTACTCTACTCAGAATCAACCCAAAATTTACTTTATCAAATCAAAAATCAAAATATACTTTATTCATTTCAAACAGTATTATGAAAGTATCATTCTTAAATAATATACTTATCCATACAATTCTTCTGCATATTTCAAATACATCTCAATGATCATTCAAAGCAGCTTAGGTTTTGAAGTTCCATTGACTGATTGTTGACTTCTCAGAATATGGAAGGCATTCGAAAGAGTCAAAAGTTTAGTCACTGCTGCATATGGCAGTCAGGTAGTCTATGGCAATATCAACATGTAGATGTTACGGAGCTCGTCAATACATTGACATGGACGAGGCCAATATGCCGAACTTGCGTCCTCGTCACTTTGGAGTGGCACGTGTATTTGTGGCGCCTTGTATCGGGATAATTGGAATCAAATTTACACCTATTATCATTATTCATATGTTTATTATTTAACAATGGCTACTTAGAATAATTATTTTTCATGCACATGTACTCCGACCGCAAGACGCGACGGGCACCCTGACACGACGTACTTTATATAAACGACAGTCTGTAGTACGTCTCAGCTTGAAAGAAGAAAAGTTTGAAAATTTTGCAATACAATATAACGCAGCTTTGAGACTCCATGAATGAACATTATGTTCTTATACTAATCATTCATGAGTCGAGGTTTCCACACTCGACCTTTAGATGTTGATTTTCACAGCGACAGGATTTTAAAAAATCACATATAATTCAGGGAAATTGCCATTGTCACTGTATGTAAAATTAAATCTATAATACTATTATATCATGAGGCCAAGTACCTTACGGGGTATGCAGAAGGATACACATATTTTGTACATGATGCTTGCATGATTCAATTCTGGAAATGTAAAAATATAAAACTGCATGATTTGTAAAAATTACACTCGATATGCTAGTGTAATGGTAAATTTTTAAGTGATTGTTTAATATCACCCGCTGGTGCTCCTTCATTGGTTCTAACCAGTGTACCGATTCACTTCATCTATTTATTATTTACCGATTGTACGAAGTTGTTTATTTTTAAAAATCTCTACAATTATTTCAAATATTTAAGAGTCATAAAAGCTTTCCATTTTAATTAATTGAATTGAAAATTAAAAAAAAACTTAATCACTTATTAAATTTAAATTTCTTAAAATATTTTATATTATTATATTTTTTTTATATTCCCTAATGTGTAAACATTATTACAAAATATTAATTTTTTGGATATTTATTTTACTGTGTACTTTATTTTTTGTTCTTTCATATTTCGATCCTTGTGTAGTCAGTCAGTAGTATAGTATAGGTAGATATTTTAATAAATTTTTATTAATAGTTATGTAAAATGACTACATATTTACTTGTTTTAGAAATTTTAAAATATCAAATTCTAAATACAATTTAATTATTCATACAGTATAACAACTACTGCTACTGTCAGTTGCCTTTTGAATAATCTCATTTTTAAATGTTTATTACTAATCGTTCCAACTTTTGCTTTACCTATACTGAAGAATTAATATTTGTTTTTGAACTCACTATAAATTAAACAATTTAAGTAGACAAAAGATGCATATGTAATCATTAATATATATCTTCATCAATAAAATAACAGTATTATCAAAAAAGAAACATCACCAGCCCTTTTATCATTTCACTGTCAGAAAGAGCAACATTGGAACTATGAAAGGCTTCATGATGATAATATCAGGCATATCAATCAATAGACATGATTCAGATGTGAAACAGTATTGGTGATATGGGCGAATTAACTTATACAAGTCACTCTCAAATTAGTCAAATTAATCACATGCATATAGTGTACTACTTCTTCAAGTTAATGTAATATCAGATGAGAAATGACATTTTGGACTATTGCATTCCAAATTACAAAGTTTTACCCTCGCAGTGGCAAGTTGATTACATACTGCAGGACAACTATTGGTATAAACATTTTCCATTTGATTTTCTCCACTGAAATCTTTTTTCTACTCTACCCTTTTTCATCTCATTGATATCTTTCCCGTTCCTTTAATCCTTTGCATGAATAGGTCATATATAATATAATATCATAATACATTACATTCTTCTATGTGCCACATTCCATATTAGAGTGGGGAATGTTCCAAAATTTGAAATGCTGTTGTAAGTACAGAACTGAACACACACCTGACCTCCACTGCTTGGCTCGAACGACATGGTATAGAATGGAATCTGAAGGGAATATTATGTGTTGAAAACAAAACTTGAAAGATTATTAAAACTCAATCCCCTCTCTCCATACTCATTATAATTCTTTTCCTCCCTTGTAAGTTCTTCCAAGTCTATTCCTCCCCAGTCTCTTCCAAGTCTCCCTCCAGTTCATCCCAGTAATTAATCATTCTTTTAATTATTCCTCTTTTCTTTGTCTTTTTCTGTATCTTTCTTTGCATATTTTTATCCACATGCACGCACGCACACACGCACGCGCACACACACAAACACACACATATACACACACACACACGGCGTGTTCTGTAAATTTAGCGTTACACTCATGCACACACCCAAAATTAATCATTATAAAGTTGAAAATTTTCCAAATATTTTCATATTCAAATATTTTAAAATACATATATCATTAGCGGTTACTACAAATAACTTATTGGTATCATTATTCATGACGTAAACATTATAACTATTGTTATATTGTCACGTCAGCTCCGATAGTGGGTAGACAGAAAGCAAAATGCCAAATATCTATCCTTACAGAGCTGACGTGACATTTACATTTGTTACTACTTACCGTTGTTTCTCGTGATGAGACCGTCAGCTAGTCTACGTGTGTCCGGTGCGGGTTCGCTTCTCATAACATCTGTTGACGTAACGGCTCGATACATCTAGAACTTTCCAAACACTTGTGGCTGAGGAACGAATTGATTCAAGCACTGTTCTTATCGCGAACTGAGAACGAAAAATATGTATGGATGCTTTTAATCCGAAACCATCTATTTGTAGACAATGGTGATTGAATTGAGTAGTTCAGCTATTAAAAACATGAGCGCATGAAGGTGATATGTAATTATAATTTTTTCACTTTATTATTTAACAGCCTCGTTGGTTCAGTGGTTCCAAGCGCCACTGCCAATCGGGAGGTCTTGAGTTCAAATCCGAGTCCGGTACTATTGATTTTTTCTAATTTAGAATTTCTAGTAAAGACTCGAATTCTGGATTCGTGCCCGGTGTATGGCAATAGGCTCATCACCTATTTCATGGGACGTAAAAACGTAACTGGTGAATCGTGGAATTGTACTCTACTTCTCTGCCTACCTCTTCGGGGAATACAGGCGTGATGTTACGTTTACTTTGTAACTGAAGGTTCTGTGCTCTTCCACGTATTTTCCCGTTTCTAAAATGTTTGAGATAAGTGTGAAAATGAAGTTTACCAATGTAAGATAATAAAAGATAAATTGGTAAAAAACACCTTCATCAACTCGTGTCGTCAATTGTTGTTACTACTAAAACGGATTGCTGTAGTTCTCTCTCTCGCTCTCTCTCTCTCTCTCTCTCTCTATCTCTGTCTGTCTCTCTCACGCAACTCTGCTTCCCATTGTTGTGCACTGTAGACACAAGTGTATAGGAGAACTGGGTTATTCACTATTAAATGTTGTATTAGTACCTTGTACATAATTTTTTACACATAATTAATTTATGTATCGACTTAACACAATATGTATGTTTACTTTCAACTAGTTCGAATAGTTTCGGACCTCCAAAAGATACTTCTTCTAGAAAGACGACACACCCTAAAAACATGCTGTAACATATGTTTACCATGTGGTTACATCAAGAAGCACCTTGGAAACCTGTGTTTTTGGGAGTCTTTCCAGAAGGGTGTCGGTTAGGTAAGAACTTATTCGAAATACCCCGAAAAAACATAGAGTTTAGCCGGTACATTATTTCATCAAGATATCGAGTGTTCCAACTTGACTGTTCCTGAGAGTAGAGAAATACATCCGAGAGATCTGCGATTGTCCTATCTTATATATACCAGCAGGTAGTCAGCAGCACGCCTGCCTCTTCCATGACTAATAATAGGACTTTCCTAATAGCATTAGGATATAATAGTCTTAATCTTCATTTCGATCCTCAGTCTTAAGTGAGAACTATAAGTTGCTAACGTTAACACAGCACGAGTCTTTTATACATGTCTGAATGTCGCCCCATTGACAATGTGTCACACCTGTAACTAGATCTACCGGAGGTGGACTTGCAGCCTGAAACCCCTCAGGCTGAAATGTTTGCAGGCGTGGCACATTGCGATAGCTGTTTTGCCATAATGCGTTATGAAGTGCATTTCTTTATGATATTCTCTCAAATAAATTTATTTGTGCCCACAGAAGACCGCGGAACCGGCTGAAGACGTGAAGAAGCAGCCGACGCCGCCGCCGGACCAGTGGGCGGACATACTCGGTATACCTGGCGAGGAGGAGTCAAAGGCTGGCAAGACGAAAGGCAAAAGAGCAGAGTCATGCGACTCCGAGAAGTCGCACTCATCGCCCTCCGCTACCCCTGACAATGTCTGTTCACCCAAACAGCTCAGATCCTCCAAGAAGGAGCTGCCAGCGCCCGATAAGAAGTCCCCGATCAAATCGCCGCCCAAAAAGCGCAAACAGGAGGAATTTAAGTCGCCGGAACCGGAGACACCCACGAAAAAGGGCAAGAAGAAAACGGAGAAGACTGAGAAGAAGAAACGAAAGAAATCGGAGAAGGAGTAGTGTTTGCTTTGCGTGTTCTTCAATCGCGCGCGCAAGTCGTGCGCCGGGGACGTTACACACGAGGACACCCACACACACATTTTGTAACTGCTGTTATTATTATTATTACTTCCATTGCGTTTTGTACCTCAGATAACACGTATGAGGGTAGACGGATATTTAATAAAGTATCACTTGCACTCACAATTAGCTTGTAGTATTGTGTTCTCATTCATGATATATTTTCAATATTTAACATGTCTTTTTGTCCCATGTTTGTTACCTTGGAGCTATTTTTCTTTTTCACAATTCGATTGGTATATAATTACATTTTAATGTGACGTATAAAAGCTATCATAGACGAAGCTATATTATAGCAAGCTACCACAGGGCCCAGCTGTACTATAATATGTATATGTCTTGCTATATCTGTTCTCCTAATTTGACGACATAAGAAAGAAACTATTTGAACATCCTGAGTTCATATCACGTATCAGGTACTATTGGATTTTTCTAATTTAGAATTTCTAGTAGCAAGTCGAAGTCTAGATCTGTACCCGGTATATGGCAATAGGCTCACCACCTATTCCATGGGACTTAGATGTAACGGGTGACAAGTGGGAGTGCACTGCACTCCTCTGCCAACCACTTCGGGGATTATAGGCTTGATGTTACGCAAGAAAGAAATTTATACATATTATAGCTACGTGTGCGGTTGCTCGAACTTTACTACAAAAAATATATTGTAAATACCCTGCTGTGATATATATTATAGCTCCGTCTGTGACAAGCTTTTAACTGGCCTGTGTGTCGAACAATTGCAGCGTGTGAAATGTCAGTGAGAATTGACCTATATCTAAGGGCGTGTTACATTGTATGGTGGTCTGTGTGTGACTGCGATATGACGCGTCCTTGTCATCTTTAACATGTATATATGTACTTGTATCATCATCATCATCCTCCGAGCGTTTATCCCGGTTATTTCCTGACATTGGTGTGTGAGGACCCAGGGTCCGCTTTCCGGCTTTGTCTAGCCCACTTCACACGGTCTTCAGCATCCTGAACGGTGAGTCCGTTGGCACGCATATCATCCTTTACAACGTCAAGCCAGCGTTTCTTGAGCCTGCCCCGTTTTCTGGTTCCCGGCGGAGGCGGCATGGCGAGACATTTGTTCCCCACGTAGTTTGCCGATCTTCGTAAGACGTGGCCACACCAGCGGAGGCGGCACTCCTGCAACTTGTCTGCGATGTCACGTATTCGAAGGCTGCCGCGGATGTGGGCGTTCTTAACTCGATCTTTGCGAGTAACGCCACACATCCACCGCAGCATCTTCATCTCCGTGACGCGCAG
>DWEE01001407.1:0-13448 GCA_018245755.1 Parelbella macleannani
AATAAATAAAAAAAAAATTACGCATTAAATATTTCTTCTTAGTTTCATCTTGTACTGTACATAAAACTTGAAAGAATTTTCTTTAGATCCTAAATATGAAAGCCTGCAGTCTTCGAATGCAGATATCAGATAATTAACGCTACATTGATTGGGTGGTTTGGTATGTAGGGTAGTAAATGTTGAGCTGTAGATTGTTGGTTTTTCTGTACAAGAAAAAATATATATGTGATGGGCTCGAGTCTTTGTTCTCTATCTAGTTATCTGCGATTGCTTAAAATATTAATGTATAAAATTGTCTTTATACGTAATCGTTTAGAAATGTACATGTGTATTTTATCAACTGTCAGGTTATCACAGCAAAGGCTGTTCGTAGCTTGGTATCAGTTGTCCGTGTGAATTATCCCAAGATATCTATTTACAGCGAAAGTCGCATGCTGTCATTCGAAGCTCACTTATTGTGCTCACAATTACATTACCGGGCACGTGTCTGTCCGATGTAGCAATAAACGCGATAGGTGCGAGGCGGGCACATACCTCTGGAACAAATGAAGTTTCGTCCGAGTGATTTATGGGAGCGGCGCGGCGATGTACGCGTTTGATTAATTTACTCAACTACGAAACACCGTATTTCAACGGTTATACAAATATAGATTAGCATGTAAAAAAATAAAAATGACATCACGACTGTTATCCCCGAAAGGATAGGTAGACGAGTGTAGTCCACTCCCACGTTTCACCAGTTACGTTTACGTCCCACAGTATAGGTCCTCGTCCTTTCCTTTTAATAGAAATTGCATTCAATCGTGTGTGTTTCAAATGCAATTTTTTTATTTCATTTGCATGGAAATATTGTGCTGTCGCATTAAAATTCCGTTTCATATATAAATTGTGGTGCAAGCCGTGTGATGTACGAGCATCGCACCGTTAATGCTTAGCGGGCGGCAGTGAGCCATGAAAACGTTAAGTGGAGTTTATTTGCTCACTTTTTTGAAGGTCTGTACCTCACTTTGCACTTTGAGCGTTTCAACTTGTTTTGTTATTGTTCGGGCGAGTTTTTGTTCACGTTGCAATTGTCTGTTTGTTGGTTGTACGTTCGGTTCCAGGTTCGATTTCGTTTATTTCCATGTTATTTTATGCGACTTTCTAATGTTTGAGTTGCAATGGTAACAAATGTATGTTAGGGATATAATTTAAGGTAGAGATTGGCGTAGAGAGAAGGATTCCATAAGCACTGAATCGCTTGAAGAACATTTTGCTGTTAGCTTTCATCCAATTTAAATTCAACGTTTGAGCTAGAAATATTTTTTTTAGACCTACGATTATACATATCAAAGAAGTGAGGAAATTACATTATCATTATCATCATCAATATTATAATATTAATTCATCAGAGTTTGCATTATTTAAAATCATACGTCAAAAATCTCTTTCCTTGCTTTTTGCACCTAAGTTAAGTCTTTGAACTACCTCTGTTATAATTACTATTATTAAATAATAAAAAGCGCCGATGGTTTAACTCGTTGTTATTTAACTTTACTGATTTATTTAACCATTCACATTTAAATGTAATAATTTTTATTGTACAATACAGCTGATTCACGTGCCATATTTTATTGCACGAACTATTAATAATGGGATAACTTTCCGAAGCGATAGATATCTGGAATAACGGGAACAATTTTTCAACCAACCTCTCGGGTCCGAAACGTACAGACAGACAACGTTATTACCGGCCATTTTACGTTCAATTTTATGGCTTACTTTGTAAAATGTGCTATAGATCATTGCCCTTACCAATAGTTCTCGAAACTCGAAAACTCGTATCACGCGATCACGACCTACGAGACGACGCGACAGCTCACCGTGACATTGCGAGTTGTTGTCACAAGTTGTAAAAACAAGCGTTGAATTGGAAATGCGATGTTCGCGTCTGTTTTCACGCTTCACGTGTAAAACGTCCTAGTGTTCTCTCTACAGTGAAATAAAGTTTTGTTTGTTTAAAATTTTAAAATCAAGTACTAAATTAGAATATACACTTATGTATATAAATAGATAATTTTCATCTCTATTTGTGATATTTCCTTAAAATTGATAAAATCCCTTCGATAGCCGTATAATAAATTTTAGTTCCAGGTAAATGATTTCGTTGGGAGGTATTTAGCAGTCTCTTTAAACATATACTACGTTAATACAAATCTACTGACTGTTTCTGACGAGAAACATTTTAGTACCGTTCTTGTAATTTGGTCTATGTCTCAAGACATCGAAAACTATTTTTGAAGGTGTCACTAATAACGGCGGCATGCCAACTAAATTGTAAATAAGTTAGTCTACTTAATTTACAAATATCACGCATTATTTGGTAAATCGTACTGTTTGAATAACACTTTATAATATCATAATTCGATAATGTTAATTCGAGAGTATAATTCGATTCAGAATTCCAGCCAATTCAATATTGAGTTGAGCCAGTAGTAGGCTCTGCGCATATTTTTTTAACTGGACTTTATTTATGCACCATTTCCGCGGGGGGACTTTGACAAACGCCCTCAATTTTTGTTTCCGGCCGTCTCTACCCTCTGTAGTTCGTGCTCTACCTGTACGCGGTATTTATAGTTATTTTCATACCAATTGGTACCAGATAAATATTTAATTGAGTCGTTAGAGAGCTTTGTTCGACGGTCGTTTCGGTAGAGTCGATCGAGTGAATGGGGCAGTAACGATGTGTTAACGTAGGATTTATTAATTATATTGTTTGGAATCATTTGCTGAAAGTTAATCTCACATGTTATAATTTTTATGTTTAAAACTTTAAAATTAATGTGTTATATTTTTATTTAGAGAAAGAATTAAAATAAGAACGAATATACCTATTGCAAAGGCAATTAAGTCTAGGAATATCTTCTTATAAAAATATGAGTTAAAAGAAAGAAAGAAAAATGTACATTTTGTATGCAGCGCTTGTTGTTTGATTAATTACATATACTTTTAGTACTCTTTATTAGTACTATACACAGATATAGAACTGTCAGTGTGCTTGTCACATAAATATTTGTTCCAAGTGGGAATCGATCTCACGAACCCTGGCTCAGCAATCAGGTTCACTTATCGTACCAACGCAACGAGCCAGTCAAAGAGAGGACTATTATGAAAGTAGCAAACAAAATGTTACATTTCGCCCTTGCTATGTTCTGTATTAGATGAGTTTGCATTAATTGTTATTGGCATTATTAAACTCATACATACATACATATGTTCACGCCAGGTCCCTTACGGGGTAGGCAGAGAGCGCGGTGTGCCAAATATCCCTATCTTTACATACCTGCCGTGCTACTTACATTCATCAATCTCTTCATACATAGACGCCAGTTTTAAAGAGAGATTTTATTAAACAGAAGTATTTTTAATATCTTTAAAAGATCATTTAAATCTTATGAGATCCTAAATCTTATTATATTTGAGATATTTTTAAAATCTTTGTTAACTTAGTGATATGGATTTAAACACACCACTTCCGTCGTCGGTAGGTGCGTGAAATCCTGACAAACAGCTCTGTCCTCAACTGTACATACTCTACATCGTACATAGATACATAGTTTCACACAAGTACAAATTTGATTTTGTCAAACACAATGTTACCGGATATTCGTACCGTGAAAGCTTTAAAATAACGAAGAACAACAAAAAAAGCACTTAATGAAGTGGCTTGTACGGAACAAGCTCCGCGCTTAAGTAAGTAGGAAACACACAAAGTATGGGATAATGATGAGGTTAACAAAGCTTTCTGTGAAACAATGGCACCTAAACGACATGGGTGAAGTTCGTAAGGGTTATTTATTTTGTAACGTAATTTACGCTCTCAACGGGCGCCATGTTGATGGTAACTCACAGCTCCACATATGTGCATTCATATGTATATGAAATTGAGGATTTTTTTATTAAGACTGATGTTAGAGTAGTATTAGAAAAGATAGTATGTTAATTTATTAAGTGGTATTAGTTAATGTGGGTTTCTGTGAAAACAATTCGTTATTACGGCTATGGTTACTGCTCTCGATGTTAGGTTTCCCATCATCATCCACCATGTTTTCATTTCACAGCTGGGCACGAATGTCTATTCAGAATGCGAAGAATTAAGGCCACGTATGCCATGTTGTCCAAGAGCGGCTTGGCTACGTCACGGCAATATTTTGATTAACAAGAGCACGACGCATTGAACCATCTGATATAAAATTAGCGCAATGCCTATTATTACTAAGAAGGGTGTGTGATATGAGAGTAGATGAGGCATTCAATTTGTATTACAGGACTACGAAACCTAGAGGATAGTTATTGAAAAATGAAGAAGGATAGTAATTGAAAAAAGAAGAATAATAGGTATTGAAAGAACTAATGGAAGTGAACAAGAGATAAACATTAAACGTATATATTTTGCGTTTAGCGGTCGCAGCTGATTTGTGAAATTAATTTATTTTCTATTTTCAATACATTAGGTATATAAAAAGATTTATAGATTTTGTTCAAAACCGGGTATTCATTGGCGACTCGTAATTATGATTGTACAAGCGCTGTGCCGATCCTTTACCTTAGATAAGCTTTCTTCTAGTTATTATGAACTAGAGAGCATGAGTTAGCAGCAGAAAGTCTAACATAATTAATCCGCGCTGGAAATGCGATATGATATATAAAAGCAGTGTGTAAAAAAGCTATAGAATTATCTTAAAGAATCGAAGTCCATTCGTGAATCATAACATATCTTGACGCTTTATTTCTCCGAAGAGGTAGGCAGAGATAGAGAGAGTTCACACCCACGATCAGACATGTTATTGTGTAATTCCGGATCGCATACCAACATCTATTGTACATTGTTGCTTTACATACACATGTATACATTAAACAAAACATCGTGGCGTTGAATGTTAACGATCTCGTAAATCATAGCACTAAAAAAATTCCTTGGTGCCCTCCGCCGTGCCCGCCAGAGTTATTGCATTTTAATTTGAAACAGACGGACAAGTCAACTTTATATATAGCTGTACTTTCATCTAATTAGATTTAAAGACGAGATTGTAAACGTCACATTGGAACATAAATTTAACGATCGTTACTTCATCTGGTGGTACTGATGTTGAGGTGTATTGACCTCCCACGGTTTTTTAACATGTATGTATGTCCACATACAATTTCATTGAAAGATATTTTTAAAACGCACTCTTTTAAATATCAAGACACTCGTAGCCCTCTGCCTACATCCCTAGTGACTAGTGTCTCGCCATGACGTAATAATAATGAAGCACAAATCCTTGTATTACGTGAAATGTAGTAATTGTAGTAATCATTTCTTAAATTGATCTTCCAGCGAAGGGAAATGTACTACCGAGAAAATTAAAGGGTTTGGAAAAAATTACGACTTTTAGCCATCTTTCCTACCGTTTACCCCTTCGGGAAAACAGAAGTGTGACATTATCACCATGCATAAATGATGTGGGTAAAGCATAAAGCTTCTTCACCAAATAGGTCAGACTGACTGATGAGGGAGTTAGAAAGACTTTTAACTCCCTCATCAGTAGTCCTCTTTTGGAGACCCAAAACCGAGCATATACATATGTACATACATATAAAAAAGTGATGACAATAGAAGCACGTCAATTTTGTAAGAATAGCGATATTTCGCTCTCAGTGCTCTCTACCTACCTAAAAAGGGACCTGGCGTTATAATGTAATAATAATAATAAAGCAACAAAAAGTTGAACGAAGTTTACTTGTTTCTATGTGTGTACATATAAATGGCGAGAACGGTCAATGAAGATTCTCCCTCAGAGCGAACTCAACCGTCTATATTACCGATAATTTCAATCTCCACCATAAACAATTTTAACTCGGGATACTGTTGAAAATATTAAAAGAAATAATACACGCTTTTTAACACGCTACCGAATCGTAAATTCGTACGGCAATCGTAAATCCATGAACAGATTAAGACAATATTGTGTAAGCGACTGTTTATAGAACGGTATAATTTATGAATCGCGATAAAAAGAAAAAACCGGTAGCGGCAGTAAAATCGGATGTTAATTGATACGATTCGGATTGTGCGTTACCGATTTTGCTTTTTATACGTTCCAAGTTCGGCTTTGTTACGTATGGATTATAATAGTTATTAGATTTGGAATTATTTGTTTGTTTCATTTTATGTTTGAGTAAAATCATACTGCCTTTAATTTGTAACGCATGAGTGAAATAGACATGTGTACAAGTAGGTATATAATTTTTGCCGCTAAGAAGCATTGTTTGCATTTTTATGTCCAACTTCTGTACGAGTGATAAATAAATGTCATTAAATAAAGGATATTTCGATTTAACAAAAACGTAGCATCGCGCCTGTTATCCCCAAAGGGGTAACCAGCTTTTATGTAAATATATACTCACAAAACATATTATAAATAAGTGCTATATTATAAGGGGTATGACAACAATATGCTTTGTTATCGATTTTTATTCGAACTTATTAATAGTTATTAGACGTTTAATTAATTGTTCATTAATATTATAATTATTTTTTTACGCATTGAGAAAGTCAGATAACAAACTAACTATTGCTGTATGATGACGCCACTGTCGGATTATTACCACTTGTCTGCGACAGAATGACTCACGTTCTTCATAAAAATACCAGGAATCTTTGGATCGCGTTAATTTAGCTCTTCTCCAACAGATCGCACGCTGTTTGATGCTTACTTCACGGTCTTTAATGCAGTAGATTCGATCGTATTGTCCATTATTGTTATAATTTTTTTCTTAGCTTTGTTTTTGTGTAATAAAACGTATTTGTGCGTGTGCTGCGTAAGAATGAGTATTTTCTTTTGTTACAGACAGTAATTGTTATATATTTTAACACACATTTATACATCTATAGTTATATGTTAAAAAATGTATGCGATGGATTGTACATACGTTACACATTTCTAATACGTTTACGTCAATACTCTACATGTAAGGTATGTACAAACACAAACGTTTGACTGCCTCATTAGTCGAGTGGTTGCAATCGAAATATCCTGGGTTCGAACCCGAGCACTAAAGAATTTTCGAAAATTTGCTAACTTAGATTTGCTAGTAGTTTCTAGTAGTCGGAGTCTGGATCTGTGCCCGGTGTATTGTAATAGGCTCATCACTTAGGTATTCCATGGGACGTAAAACACAAGTTAGGTGAAACGTGGGAGTGTACTACACTACCCTGTCTACCCCTTCGGGGATTCTAGGCGTGATGTTACGTTAAAACTATTACATAAATGTATATATATTCAACGAATATCTGGCAGTTCGTTGCGATCAAAGATCGTGCTCGCTATAAAATATATCGAGTTCTCGTGTCTCGTTCGCGTCTTATGACGTCACGTATTGCAATCTTGTCCGTATCTGGTATTATTTATACACCTTCACTAGATTATATACATTGTTGTCAACGAAAATTATACAATCAGAGCGTGATAGAGGGTTCAGGGATTGGTCCGCAGTCTTATTGATTTACCATCATGATTATCTCTATTATCGTTCCTATATTGATTGGGAGTATCCTTTCTTAGCTTAAATTTTTAAACTTGAGGTACTCCAATAGTACAGATAGCAATGATAACGCAAACAGTCTCAAGTAGAACCTTTTACCTCTGCTTAATTGTTCTGCAACTGCTGGTGTCTCTGCGGTAATTTGACAGGGGCTTGTCTCCACGTCTAATATGCAGCCGCTTGATGTAATGCTGCTCTGATAGACACAGCCAAGTGTACGGATGTGTAGGAAGATCATATTTTTGAAATACTGTCTCTAGTTCTCTAAATACAAAATTAGTTATACAAAATGATATGTGTATATCGTATAACATATTGTACAAAGTCGTTACATACGACATCTGGTTATATTTGTGTGGATTGAAGCCTCCTTTAAGCCTATTTTTAACTTTTTTTAAAATTTCAAATACTTTTCTATACCATGTCTTTAATTCATTAATAGAATACGATTCATAAAGTCTGAATCAAAATATAAATAGCCAGAAACTGAGTAATTTGACTATTCTTATTTTACTATTCAATATACCACTCCGTCATATAATGCAGTTATATATTTTGACATCGAACTCTACATATCTGGACACCTGGTGATCGCTGCAGGCGTGATCCACGCGCGCTGTTCATTTTATGGAGTTTTCGTGTTGGGCTCTCGTTACGTCACGTCAACCGTGGTGTTCGTTCTACCTAGTCTAGTGATTTGTATATATATATGTAGAATTAAAAAACATATATCTGTATCTGAACATTACTTTGTGTAAATACACTATTAATAAATTAAGATAATGACTTTTTACAAAAAAACCCGTAAAACGTATGTGATGGTAGATGTGGACACCTTCATGTATTTATTTATTGCCTGGCTTTGCTCAATAGACCTAGGCTCATGAAAATAGCGCGTGAATTTTTTTGCTTCGCGTCTCGTTCCAAAAAAAAGCATTCTTAATGTTTAATATTCTAAAACGATTAGTTGCTAAGGTATTTATTTTGTATGGTCATGGTCATATGGTCAAAATAAGTGCGTTTTAGTCTATTAATCTCTCTTTATTTGGTGTAAATTAAAAAGGATTCTAATGGGTAAAATAATTAAAACTTTCGATCTGTGTAGCACATTGAAAATAAAAATTAAAGTTGTTTTACTACGCATAGTTTATAGAACTTCTTGTCAGACTAAAGATGAATTTAACACTGTATTACAAATTAAGCTACATTAATACACTAATCAATTTATATGTACAATCTACGTGTTCTAGTTATTACATGAAATATTATTAAATTAAAATAACCATCGTTTGTAAATAACAATAAAATTCTTGGAAAATGACGGTTAAAAATGTTGAATTTTATAATAATAAATTAACGTAAATTTGATTTAAATTGTTCAACATTTACATGAACTTTTGTGAAACGAGATTAAATTCCTGCAACTTAACACAATATTTCGTCAAACAATGATTTGGAGAACAATGTCCGTTGATTGAGCTGCGTCAGGTGACGTTTTAAAACTCGAATGTTCTGCTATGAAGCACTTTTGATAACACCAGATTTAAAATTCGAACGAATTTCACTTTAAATGTTTCCAGCTCAACTAGATTATTGCGATTTCATGAATCGAATAGCATTTTAAGAACTACATATTTAGCCATTTCATTGTTACGTTTTTGTGTGGTTCGTGTGTAAGTGGAACAGGGATTTGCTCTTTTGTTAATATATAAATTTAGGTATCATCAGGAAATGAATGTACATTTTGAAATTAGTCGTATCATAAGTTTAGCAGCCTTTGGACAGTCATTCGTTGACATATGAAGTTTTAACATTATCCAAGGCTTTTAAAAATTAATAAATAATAATAATAATCGACCCTTTTATCATTTCACTACTGAAATTTGGGTGTCCTCTCATATTGAGAGGGTTTAGGCCATAGTCGAATTTATTCATCAATATTGAATTCTTTTCAATTTACACAGTAAATTTTTAATTTCGAATAGTGTTAAGAAATTAAGTTATGTTTGCAATTTACATGCATAAGTTGCACGATATAAGGTCGTGCAGCTCACTTTTCGACAATTCAAATAGAACCATCGTGCAGCCTGTGTTACAAAAGACCATACGTACATAAGTTACGAATAATGTTACAAAATTTGACGCAACGTTGTTTATCGAATATATTTATTTGTATAAAACTAAAGTGGATGTAATGAAAGTAAAAACTAGAAATTCGATTTAATCGTTGTTATATCAAAAACGAAACCATATCATAAGCCATGAAAGGCCTAATAGGTTCACGGATGAGGGCACTAATGACAAAGGTTTACACGAATTTTCATGCAATGCGGTTTTTAGTTTAGATAGTAGGGCTTTATAGTATAAGATCCTTCTAGAGTAGTTTAAAAACTTCTACTTAAGTTAGTTAAAAATTTTAAAAATGGCTACCGATCTAGATGTCCAAGGTTCGATCTCTTAATCGAATACTATGGGGTTTTTCTAGTATTGGCTCGTAATGTGCTTCTGTTTCCTTGCTTGGCTCACCAGCTATTTCATAGTGGGACGGTAACATAACTGGTGAAACGTGGAATCGTTCAATACTCCTCTAACTCTTCTGGGGGTTGCAGGCGTGATGTTACATACTTATAGATTGTACCTTACTTCCGCATCGAAGTGCGTAATGCAGTAAACAGAACTGTCCGAAAATCCGTGCTAGCAATTATAATCAAAGAAACTTACAGCCATATGCGAACATGATGTAAACTTCGATACAGTTCCGTTACGAAAGGCATCAAGATCCTTGCAACATCAATGCACGTTGCCAAACAAACGGTATGGAGCGATTTATACAGGTCTTGAACAGTTCGTAAACAGTCGGGGCGCAGGCTGAGCGTGGCCCCTTTGCGTACGAATGTCGCACGTCTGTCTGTGTACATCGTTAGCTAATCAGATTTGTTTGCAGCGAACTAACGAGTCACTGGCTGGCGGGACTGACGGACATACTTTACTGCGACTTGGTTTAGTATGTTACCAAAAATACTTCAAAGGTAGACAGACGGAGTTATTACACATTGGAGTCAATACAGGTTTTTTGGTAATAGCAAGTTTGGCATGTACAAAAAATTCGGAGGTCTTATGTCAGAAAACGAAATGTATGTATGTTCAAGGTGTTTTATAGGGTAGATGCGGTAAGCTTAAGGCTGAGGCAGTGCTGGCCATTGAGGGAGATCTATCCAACAGCATATTGCCATATAGCCAATTATGACGATGATATCTAAGTGTTTCTGTAATTGTGTTCTGCTTTGTGATTTTGAAGGTAGATGCATCAAAGTCAAGTGTCTCACCAAGTATCAATGGGAAGAGCCAATGTGACATATTTCAAATTTAATTGGAGTTTTATTACGTTTTATTACGTTTTATTATGCAACGTATTTTTTAACGTTTATGAAAAGTATTTTGTTTATTTAAACTATATCTATCAATACAGAAACCTTATTCGATAGCACAGTCAATTTCAAATTATATATGCACATGTCAATGGAGTAAAATTCCTTATTCAATTAAATGATATCGAATTAATGAAAATCAAATGCTAATATAACAAGCGTTAAAAAACGTATGAGTCCTGAATATTCCTGAACGATCTACGGACCCTTAGGGCCTTACAGGGTCTCAATATGCATAGGTGTTGCGCGTTGGAACCATTTCCCTTTAAAGTTATTATGAATTAAATAGGTGTGCTGTTAAAGGGCGAGAACAAAACGTAATAGTGAGTTTAATAGGTGCTCATGAGTACACTTTCTAATAGAAGGAAATGAAAAGAAATAACTAAGTGGGAAGCATGAAAAACTCCGAAGTCATTGACACAATGACAACAATTGTAGACCACTCTTGCCTCATTAGGAAGAAAAGAAAAAAAAAACAATTAAACCGTGTTCACCTGAGCAACTTTTGTGTTGACGTTCGACAAATATGTCATGAGCTTAATTGCATTGTAATAAGGGTGATTTTGTTGTTCACTGTTGCGCTTATAACCGCAAATTAGTCTAATAGTCCTTATACACGTTTCCTCGGGAAGTTCTAAGGCGATTCCTTTATGAGCATTGTGGAGTTTAATTCCAACTCGAATGGCTTTGTTTGCTGCCCGCAAGCCAAAGGTCGGGAAGCGATTGTTAGGTGTCTTCCTTAGTGTTTATGTCATTTTTATTTCATACAATGTGATGTTAGTTGTGACATTAATTTAATTGTCATTAGACATTGACATTATAAAAACATGATTATTCTCGTGTATATTTAACAAGAATATTTAGAGTCCTATGCGCCTTGATTTCACTGTTAAATCATATGGCATAAAAAGTACAAGTACTGAGTCAAAGTACTGAGTACGGAAACAGCGATTACAGTTTCAGATCTCGGTCGCGGCTTCCGGCAATGAGTTCTAGTTTGGTCCTTTAAAGAAGTGCAGAACGAATGGATTACTGAAAGCGTCATATATCTATGACCCGATCTCTTCTTGGAGGGATGTAACATACTTTCAAATCTGATAGAACTTTTTAAGCTCGACTCCCTCTTGAACCTGTAAAGTGCCGATTTAGCCTAGAATAATATTACTGTTATAGCCTATAATTTGTATATATTATTTCATATACACATCACTTCAATAACTCTTATCATCTATTTTAACTATAAGCATCACCTAATGCTAAGACATATCCTAACACCAGAGTTGACATTATTAACACAAAGCAAATATCCACTGTGTCTCAGTCAGTGTGATATTAGCCATACCTCGTCAGATTGATTGGTAGATAAGACGCCGCCAGCGCCAATATGTTCGCTCGCCGCCCATCGATTGCCTGCACTGCACTGGATTGTCATCTTGACTCTACGTAGAGATCTGTACCGCAATACATCTGCAATCTTGTTGTTAATTATATATAGATTTTATTAGTATATCTTTACGCAAGATTCCTGACTGGGTAGACAGAGAGTACCGAGTGTCAAAACTCTATCCTTACAGACCCTAGGGGCGTTCATCACTGTATTCATACACGCGCGCCCGCAAGCAAACACTCTTTGGAAACTAACGTTAAAACTATCATTAATGTAATAGTTATTCGTAATATAAATAAATATTCGTGCAATGAGCAGAAGTATTTGTTCGGTGTCCGGATCGATAATATCTGTAAAGTATATGTTTATTTGTATATGAGTAAGTTTATCAACTGTCTGGTCACCATAACACAAACTCGCTTGATGCTTTCTTGGAGATCAAATGGCCGCGTGTGATGTCGCCAGACATTACTTATGTGCTTATTAATTATTTATATTTTCATATATTCCAATAAATCTATTGTAATTCTTCGATTGCACATTAAGAGTCTCGCAACAGTCATATTGCACTAAAAAAAATTCCCCTTACTATTTTCGTCCGCGTGGTAGAGCTCGCTTTACGCGATACTCCACTTCGTTACAACGTAAGTGCTCGTAAATAAATAGAAACGCTTAAAACGTTTTTTTCTCCCACTAACATGTTTAAGGAATCATCCTTCAGGACTCGTAAATCTTAGTAATGTGGGGCACGCTTCTTTGTATCCCGTTTTTGGAGTTCACGTGAGGTGGCTTGTAATAGTAGTCGATTACCAGTAACTCACAAAATAGTTAAAAATTAAACCTGGCACAAATATATTTTGAAATTGAACGTAAATAATAGTTTATTTACGCTCAATTTCAAAATATATTTGTGCCAGGTTTAATGTTTAACTATTCTATGAGTTACTGGTTTAACCATTCGTTTTACTAGAGTCAGAGCTGCGCGAACGCCGTAAAAAAGCACGTCAGGTCTGTTATAATGAAGATATTCAAAATTCTCTGCTTACCCTGAAAAGGACTTAACGTAC
>DWEE01001408.1:0-13445 GCA_018245755.1 Parelbella macleannani
TCCACATAAAAGTGCGGGAAACCTAAAAGACTCTAGAACTAAATTCCTATGGAACTGATGTATGTCAACAGACACTCCGCGGCGACTGGGGCGACGACAATAAGGGTAAGTGTGCCACTGTGTTACAGGGATGTGCGATTATATGGGAACGGTAATGGCCACTCGTTGCATAAAGTCCTTTACAATTATACCTAATGACATGCAAAAATGAACTTTATGCCGATAAGAACAGAGTTAAAATTTGCTTATATGGATTTGATTGTTGCATTAAAATGTGTGCAGGATTGTCGACTTTATTTCAATAAAGGTATAGGTGAGTTTTGTATGAGTATCGAGGACCTCACGATGGTGATATGTAGTAATTTTTTTTTAAACAAATATACGCCTTTATTGCCTCTGTAATTGCAATGTGAATCTGTTATTCGAGATGAACCAATTTTTATTTATATATTTTTTTTGTGACGTCACATTTTTGATTGATTGTTAGATGGATGGGATGTTAACGATGTTATTTTTTGTTTCAGGTAATTGTGTTGCCGAATTCGGAGCGGTTTTTTAATAGCGTATATAGCTGTTGGTAAGGAATTGAATTTTCCATTATGACGGTTATTATGAAAGGAAATCTAAAACTTATTTTTTTTTTACTTAAAATGAGAACAATCGCAACGTTCGGTTGTCAAATAACTTTTCATGCTCAAGTCACAAGTATTTACGAGAACCAGAAAACCAGGGAACTGTAAAAAAACTTCGTACTCTGTACATAAAAGGTAAACCCATCGAATCACAGTTATTATAAATGTGGCTACACGACTTGGTAATGTCTAGATTATAGCTTCAACTGTTTGACGACAGATGGAGCTACTCATTACAGTAAATCACATCACACGATATCAGGAGATAGTCTACTTGTTCTAGTATCACATTTCTATTTATTACATTTTAATACAACATCTCACTATTAACTAGGGCTATCACTAATAGTTACATCCCGTTAAAAAAAGGTGATAATAATAATTATAGAAAAATTTTGACTGTCCTGTTGCGTTAGTTAGCGAGGTTTCCGAACAGATGAGGTTGTGGGTTCGAGTCCCATGCAAGTCAAATATTTGTGTGGAAAGCAAGAATGTTTGGTCTGGTTCTGTGTGGTATTATGTACATATATAAATACTTATCAGCGGGCTGGTCGTTCTGTAACGAGGGGTTACGTCTAGTTTGCATTGTGATGTTTATATATGAAATGCCCCAAGATGTTAATTATTATTATTACCACATTATACCACCTACTAACCATTAAAAAAATTCTTTTGACGTCTAGCTCAGGTAAAAAATTAGATGCCACATGGAATTAGATTTCACTTTTCTATCAATATATAATACCTGGCACGAGCATTGCTTATATTGTCATTGATTATAAAATATCTATTTATAATACTATAAACTTCTGTAGATGCAATTTTTATTTTTTAGTATACATTTATAATTTCCTATAAATTTTTCCTTACCTTTGTACTTTACATTCGAAGGAGCCAATTAGCCCGCACCATCGTACACCGTCTAACACGAAAATGCGACTTTCATCAATTTTTCCTCTCATAAACTCCGTGACTCGTCTATTTACCCTAAGCCAGAGGGTGAGACCCCAAACGCAATCAGCCCAGTGGAATTTCGCCCTTGAGACCGAGTAATTTTAGGTTAAAATCTCTCAATAAAATATTTAAGAACTAACGCTTGCACGACGGCAACGCCCCCGTATATTGTCATTTTACAGTTCCCCAGGCGATATTTTATGTTGTTTTGCTAATGTGTTTAGTACAGGTTTTAGGAGGTACACTCGTCAAATATGTGTGCGACAGAATGTGGATTCTACTTTGGTTCACATTCAATTGATATAAAGATCCTCGGAGAATTCAAACATCTTGTAACTTCTAAATGGCTCAACAATTTCTAAATGATTTAGGTTACTCCTTATAAGATACTTGGGGGAATCTTTTGGTTATAAAATTTATAAAACTGTTCTAGGTACATACTACATACATATAATATGTTCGCTCGAGTCGATTTAAAGAAGACTATCGACATATTTCTTGTTATTTTACAAATGCACCACAAAAGAAGAAATATCATTTACTTATTTACATGTAGGTGTACCTGACAATTGATCCCAAATACTTCTCGGTCGATGCGATGGATAATTATGGGTTATTAAAGTAAGTTGGTATTTCGTAGTAATATACTTACTTCTTTGTTCTCGTGAAAATCTCGAATCTATAAAAAGTAGACGGCGAAATTTTTAAAGAGAAGCGCGAGAATAATGAAAGCAGAGGCATTGCTAAAATCCAGCACAAGGACCAACGCCGAGAGAAAGAAAAGATTGAGTCACCGTAGCTTTTAGCGCCTGAATCATGCACTAAACCGCGACCTACATCATTTGTTTGTGTGTATCGTCATTTTTATCTGTACATATGTATATTTATTTATTGTTTGCCTGATTGGTGCATGATTGCTATCGTGACTGCCGGTCGGGAGATCCCGTGTTCAAATCGCGCGTCGGATTCTATTGGATTGTTCTATTTTCGATACTATTGGAGTCTGGATCTCTGTCCGTTGCAGGCTCGCCGCCTATTCTGTTGTGGGATGTAAAGTAGCTGGTAAAACGTGTAGTATACCATACTCCTCTGAATCCCCCTTCGGGGATTACAGGCGTGTTACGTGTTTTATTAATTTCTCATTGAATATTTCAAAATAAATACGAGCTTCCTAACTTACATCAACGATCGTTTCTCTTTCCGACCTAAATTACTTTTTGTTCAGCCTTTGCCTAACAGCCAAAGCTCCGCTGAAATCGGTAAATGTATCTGAGGTTGATCCGGATATTGAAACAATATTTTACAGTTTTCTTCTATTAAGAAAGTGATGTTTATGGTTGAAGCTTGTCAGGTCTGCATGCATAAGAGATACTTGCCACTCGGCGCACTCTGCCTAAACCGAAAACATTTGATATCTAGTATAATAATAATTCGATTTAAACGAGTATTTTCTTGTTATAAATCTACAAAAAGATTTCAAATAAAAAAAAATTAAAAAATTTAATCGACAACTCTATAAAAACGATGTCTAACAAACCACGAATCATTGTTCGGAAATATTCTCTGCTGTTTTTAAAAAGTAGAATTTTGCTTGTTAAAGCCTGAGAATGAAGCATGGGGTTTGAATGTGTCTACCTCCCTTCACACACTTGTATCAATGTCCAAAAGAACGAACGCTGCTGCTCAGCTGAAGACCCTAATGCCTTAATACTGCCTCCACGGGCGAATCATTATCAAAAACCTTTCAATCTCGATGGTAGATGTGGAACATATCTGTTTTTCGCCTTATTTTTCCAGTTTCCGTCATTTGAAGAGCTAGGGAGAGATTTGGTGCCTACTCGCTTTTAATTGATAGACATTGAATACTTGTTTCGATAAGAATAACCTATAGAAAAATCGATTTAAAAATTAAATAGTCAGAAATCATACCATCGCATCGGCCCAAATCGCCCAGCTCTGTTCGTTGCACGCCATTATTGACGCAAGTGCCTAATGCCGAAGGGCGGTTGTTAATTTTGTTTCCGCCATCCATCAAGTCGACTCATCTCGCGATCGACAGACGCGGCCCCGCTGACGCGTGCTTCCGACTCCGTGCTTCATAATTTATCTTCTATTACATAAACATTATAACATTAACTACCTCGTTGGACCAGTGACTGTAAGCTGGGAAATACGAGCATTACGTTTAATTTATGTATTTATTTATACTTATTGTTGGTAACAAACGGCGGACTCAAGACCAAGTGGGATTGCCTACCAGTCAACCCAGGTGATGATAAGTTGAAGTAGGCAACCTATGTTACATAAACGTAAAAATAATTGTTAGAATAAAAAATACGGCTAATTCTATGGTACTTAATTTCGCTCAACTAACTTCTAGGCGCGTAACTTACGTGGTGCGGGCTCAAGTATTCACGCTGTTGGTATACGGACATTCAGAGACGTCTTTACACAAACGAAGCGAAGTAGATATTCCACTGGGCAAGGAATTTTTGTCAATTCAGCATAAGGCTTTAGTATATCTTTAAAACAATTTATCTAAAATCATCCGCCTTTAACTAAATGATAAACTAACTACGTTGAAATTCAATACCCCATAGTCCAGATGTGAGACTCAGATTTATGAAGAACAGACTAAATGTTATGTCCTAGAATGGTCCATACAGGTCCATGTATGCGACAAAATGGTCCCTTCCGGGACATCATCGTTTACATAAAAATGTTTTTGTATGTGTTTATATATCTGGAATATTTTGAATCTGTAGACATGAAAGATTCTTAGCAGGTCAGCGGGAATATACAGTACAATATTCAACAGAAATAATACAGTGTAGACCGGGCTTAACTTTATGTTACAATCTAGTGAAAAAACACTAGGACTTACGTTATGTTAGGACAACCGCTGCAAACTAAGTCGAACTTCTAACTCAGAAGCCTCTTAATCAATAATTAATGTATAAGTGATATTTACGATGTTTTATAAGTGTATTTGTGTTTTAAAATTATATCGTCATTTATTATAATGATATTATTTTTATTTTTCGTTTATATTCATCTCTCGTAAATATACGTTATGTTACGTCAACATGATGCAGCCCGATCGGCGGTAATGTTTTGACATTCGATTAAAACTTTTCCTATTTAATTTTTAACAGATTAATTCGAGGACAGATTGACAGACAGGATCTCTTTCTTACAGTGACATTTATTCTTATGTAAGATGAAAAAGTGAAGTGAATAAAACTAAGATTTTTTAAAATCTTCTAAGGACGTCTTGAAGCTTGTCCGGAATATAAAAGGCGAAGTCAATCGCTTTGCAAATAGGGGTTCCTTGCAGACTGCGCGCCTGACAGTTTGGTGGATATTGAATCTTTTAGACTTTTCTGAATTACGTGAATGACTTGAGGAGGGATTTTTCAATAGCCATCAAATGACGTCATAGAATAACGCCATACCTAGGTATGTAATTCTATTCAGTAGTACATTTTTATATCACCACCGATTTGGTTCTATGTATCATAATAAAGAATGATACTTTGGGACAACTCGACTATCTGGTCTATCTGATCCGAGCTTGTACTCTGGTAACCAATATTCGTGCTGTATTGAATTTTTCAGAAGTCATCATTGTACAGATCTCACCACCTATTCCATGGGACTTAAACGTAACTGGTGAACCGTGGAAGTGTTCTACACTCCTCTGCGTACCCACCCCTTCGGGGATTACAGGCGTGATATTGCGTTTATGATTGTACAGATACTTTTAGTTTTAACCTGAGAACAAAATCGAACTTAAAAGTGTTCGTGTATCAATCAGTTTCGCTAACTATTGGGCCCAAATACCCATCATATCTATTCGTACCTCTCAGTGTCCAATGCATTTTACTATCACTGAATTTTTTTTATCAAACTTTATACTTAGAAATGTGAAACTGAGAGTTCGAATATTTTGACATAAACATAATAACTCCTACATTACGTTTTTTTCTATCAAATGTCTCGATTAACTCTTCTTAACAGTAATGTAAACATTATTAACAAATGGCCGGATTAACTTTTCTTAATAGTATGTAAATAGGATTAAGTGCTAACCGCAGGTATTCGTTATGAACTCCCATATCTTAATGCTGTCAGAGCGGAGTTAGAAATGATGTCACCACATTATACGGCGTCAGCTTTCCATACGGAGCTATCGTTAGTTGAGACATACTCGTAATATAGCCGCAGACATACGTTTCTATTAATATGTGAAGCGTCTTTCAAAGTTAACATCACAGTTGAGCACTCGGAGTCGTAAAGCCGCTCAATTTGCAAGTCCGGCCCGTTTGGGAATACACGGAGCGATGTCAGTTTATTACTCTGATATTGTCACTGTTTTATGCCGCGTATAAACTCGTTTAATTTATTTCTCGTTGACATTGAGTGGCGAACGACCGTCACTTTTATCTACATAAGCGAATCTGTAGTTCTTCTACGTGTTGCCGCTGTAACAAATAAGCGGAGCTGAACTTCTTCTAGCTGTTGATGCACCTGTAACACATAAGCGATCCTGAACTTCGTCTAGTTCTTGTTGCAGCTCTAAGACTCTTCTCTGTGCAAATAGTTTTGTTCATCTATGTTCAAAAGTATATTGTCTTTATTTGGAAACGTCCACTTCTGTTAGATCTTTATCGGACGGAATGATATGTGTATTTAAAAGTGCAAACAGCGTTATGAAATCGCATTGTGAAATCGTTCTTTGTTCAAAAATCAGTGTGTTACGCCAATCAGCTTTTGTATGGCATTTTATTGTTTTACGTCATATCGTGATGAGTGGTTAATTTGAATCGAAATAATACTTTACGAAATGATATATTAATTGAAAGCAGCGCAGGCAAATATCTATGATTCATGACAAGTTTAACGCCAATCACCCGCAGAAGATATCTTTATAATACCTACCTTGTAATGTGATCTTAAATTTATTCAATTATTCCACTGTGACCGTATTCTCTGAAAGTTTGCAAATAATCAAATTAAACTTTCATTTGTCTGGAAAATAATGAAAACGTAGGCAACGAAACGAAACTTTTTCACGATATAAAGTTATATGGAACTTTTAGGTTTTCCCTTGAAAAGCAGTTCTGCGAATTATAATTTCAGTAAAAAGTTCGAAACAATCCTAAAAGCAAAACTAAATTAACTTTACTAAGTAAGAAATCTCATGAGATCGTCTGTACGTATGTGAGCATACTAACAAGTATTAAGATAGGTACATACGTTCTAGAACAATAAATACTTCCATGAGAACACTCAATTTGTCGAATCTCGATAAAATGAAAAGTTGCATTCGCTTCAACAATGTGAAGAATTAATCTCACAAAAATTCTAAATTGCCAATCAAATTTGAAACTGGTTAGATTGAAAAAATTGTTACTTAATTGAAAAGTTTCATTCATTTTTTTCCGTTTCAGCTCTAAAAACTTGGAGACCGAGATTCAAGACTCGTTTAATAGGCCACCGGGACCTGTTCCGGTTTACAGAGACATTGAAATTGTCGCAGAAATGAGAAAAGTGTAGATTTTTGCTGATGAGAAATCTCAGGAGGATGGGAAAAAATTCTCGACTCAGATTTCTAAAGGAAAACATAAAACAAATGTTCCACGATTAGTTATTCGAGACATTTAACTAAAGTATCGTATAAAGCCAGCTTCAAAGGTTTAAGAGCGTGCGACGGAAGCGGGTCTAAAAAGTTTGAAAGTAAAAGACTTTTGTCGGGCGTTATCGTTGCTCCATCTCCAGAGAAATTATGCGTTGGCATTTCGTACGGGGAAGAGCTTTGAAGTTAATTTAGCAAATTATAAACATAACCTTTTGTTGCCGTTTTATTCTTTCGTGCATTTTACATTTTTGTTGGTAAAATAAAAACCGACAGAGATCGGATGGATTCGAATACTATACGTGGATAATGAAAATCTTTTAAATCCTACTGGAAGTAGGCCGCTCGGGCCGGCCTGATTGACACGCGCTCGTGATGAAGCCGAACTCCATATTTTCATTTTCCTTTGTCATCCATTTTTGCAGTTTTGCAATTTCAGTATGAAACTATTTGTGAGGTTGTGTGCATTGTCGTTAACTAGGCCTCTCGCTGCTGACCTAATTGTTATCGCGGATTGGAAAGGCATTGACTGGAATGCGGAAAGGTACTAATAAAGAAATCACTCCATTTTATTAATTCTATATGTTCTATGTTTAATTGCATTGTTTTTAAATTAATTCCTTACTCATGATTCCAATCACGTGCACAAATCTAAAACTAATTAAAACTTTTTATATATATTGCAATAGCATTCAGCAATTCTTGCAACTGCATGAATATCCAATTAAGACAATTCGAAAGCTCGCTAAGATAATTAGCCAGTGTTAGAAATTGGTACTGGGGCAGTTATCTAAATGATCACCGCATTAACAGTCGGCTCGTCATGTGGCGTTGCGAGAGCGCCTCAATTGGACCAGATTCCGCGTCGCATCGAGCCTGGGTATCTTAATGTCTCTATAAACCGTCTAATTAATGGTCCCGCTACGCGAGGCTGCGGCGGGTGTGACCGGCGTTGCGACACCACTTCACGTTAGCGATAAGTTCGCGGGCCCGCGCCCATTGTAGAGCTTCTAAGACGCCGTATTTAATTTAATATCGGGAATTATGTATGTGACCAAAGAATTAAATGTTTTGAACCTGAATGCGTTATAAATTATTCACTTAGACAATGATTGTAGTATTAATAGCGCTATTTAATAGGATTTGAGGTTATACTTAGATTAAAATATGGTGGTAATTTCTACCGCTTCAGATAATTTTCTCAATTTATAAATAATTTAAAAACAGTATAGCAGCGTGCAGTCTGAATTCGTTTCGAGTTCATAGCAATAGACTCACTACTTATTCCACGTTAAAACGTCAACGTAATTGGTGAAGCGTGGTAGTGTACCACACTCCTCTGTCTACTGCTTCTCGGATCAATGGCGTGATATTACGTTTATGTATAGAAAAGTTGAACACTAAACCAGGATATCCCAGTACAGATTTGTGAATATACTAAAGGCATGCAACCTGCTGGCTAATTAGTATAAACTGCATGTCGCAGGCTCCACACGATTGTGAGCGGCTCGACTCTCAACATCCATGCCACTTGATTCGCACGATTGTTACCGACGCGCCGTACCAATCGGAATGCGTGCATAAAGTGCATAATAGTCGAATATTATTCGCAATAAATACACCCTTCTATTATTACTTTAAGCGTTAGACTTATCATTAGTCCTTCTAAATAGACAATCGAAGAGATACCTCTATCTCCTTTTCTTATATATCAATAACAACCGTCTCGTCTAAGGAATAAGATTGAAAATAGATTGGCGGGCTCCCTTGTCGGAATGATAGTCTAACTGCCATCCTTTATTCCCAACAAGCCGTCCATTACACTAAGCGCTAACAAGTCAGGTGAGTTTTCATACAAGGGAAAGTGGACTTTATAACGCGAGCAATGGGTTTATTTTACAATATTAAGCTCGATCGTTTTGAAATATAAGGTACTCAGCGCTTTTAAGCCATTGCTGGATGTCTTTTGACGAGCGTTTATGCGGTTTTTTTATGATTTTAAATAGGGACTTGAGCCTTTTTACGCCTGTTGCGGTGCGGCTGTTGACACTTGACTAGTTTGAAACACTAACTAAATGAATCTGTACTTAAATTAGAAATATTGTTATCGTCACGTTCATATCGCGTCACGGTCCACGGAGTAAGCAGAGATCACCGATTGCCAAATACCTGTATAGTTACAAACGTAACTTGCTTCTAAATATGAAATAAATTCGAATTATTATTATCGTTGCCTCCTTACTACCCCCTTAATTCATTTAAGGTGCCGTGCCAGCCCGTTGCTCCAAAAAGTATCTACGAGTCCCCGTAGACTGATATCTGAATGATTAATTCAGATCTGTCTTGGGATGCTTATATCCCTGAAGAGATCCTTGTTGTTTCTTAGTGTCCATATTTAAATGTATTTAAATTTTAAACCAATTTAACACTGAACTATTAGTGGTTCAGAATTTTATGATAATAATTTACTTCACACCTGATAATAAAAACATTTATTTTAAGATTGTATATAATTTCATGGGACACTTAAGGAAAACATCATATAGAGACCAGCAGCTTTGTTTTCTAAGATGTGTGGAATCTACCGAGCTGCAATTGGCCAGTATGGTAAACTATAGACTCAACCCCTCTTACTGTAAAAGAACCATGTCTAACGCCGAAGGATAAGGTCAATGGGATAGGGTCAATGATGAATACTTTATTATACTTATAAATAATTAAAAACTCAGTTTCAGATTCCTGAATAAATTACGGCTTAAATAAACAGTTACGGAATACAACAGTTATGTCACCAAGAAACCACAAAAGTGAAACATTATATTATAATCCACTTATGATGATCCAAGAATACATGTAATAATATTTTCATACCGAAGCTAAAGACTTTTTCTTAAAAATTGTATGTAGATAATATATAAAACTGTAATTAATAAAAAAAAATGCCATTTCTATTACACATGCTATGATGATGATGATGATGCTGATGTTACAATCAGTATAATTCTAATTAATATTTTTAAAATACGCAATGAATAAAATTGTAATAAATAAATTAGCAATATAAATAATGAGAGTAGTAAAAACGCCGTCATGGTGACAAGATGATCACGGCTCAAACATTAGATCATAGGAACGGTGCACTCTATGATATTATTAGACACTGAAATACCTCAGTTTTGCCATCGTAAATCGTCGGCCAGCCCATTGTAACACTAGCACGAGAAAATCTTTTTGGTGATTTATGGTATAGTTGTGCTGTCGGCTTTAGTGATCTTGAACTGCCCTTCGTGCTAAACTTCTCACAGTTGGAACTGAATCCGAACTTGCGTACTGAACACCGAATCGCGAGGCGCGGCGCGCGCAACCACTTCGCGACGCAGGGTGAGCGAACGAACCCACTTAGACTTATGTTTAATATATTCCCCTACTTTTAACGCTAATACTTCACATACAAAGAACACAACACACCCCACACAAAAAACACACTGTTTTGTCGCAATACGTAACTACCGAAGGGTTCCATTCTCACCACGACATTATCGAAGGATTCTAAATTTAATCTTTTGAAGACGTGCCAATGTTTTCAGTTTGCCAAATTATATACCTACAAATATATAAAGCACAAATGCAATGCATCTAACTTTGATAGACGCACCTGAATAAAGTCTAATAGCATTCAATCTAATCGTTTTCGCGCACATTTTGTAATATCGCCGCAAAAGATGTCAACAATGTTGCCTAATAACTTCCGGAGATCTTTTCAACTTCCGTGTCCTGTTTAAATAAATGTATCGTAAACGACAATTGCAATACCATGTTAAAATGCCCGTGCAAGGTAAGTGAAAACGTTTTTGTTTTTGTCAAATCTTACTTTTTTATTTCTTCAAATAATACATTTTAAGTATGTCTAGGAAAATAATTCAGTAATGTAGATAACATTTAATTCGACAATTATGTACAAATTTTACCGTACATCCAATATGCAATAATTACGGAAAAGAAACAAAAATGAACAAGATTTAGGTTTTAGATCTTACTCGCTTTGTAAGTACTATAAAACATTTTTTACCTTCTTTAGAGCAATATATTTAACTACAAGATATTTCATTACCTTCTTCATATTGTAAGGTGTGAATGTGGATGTCAAATGTTACACGGGACCTTCACCAACTCAAGCGCAAAAACTTTAAAAGGCAATGTAATATTATTCTTTGAAGTTATAATCCACTCTTAACACTTTTTATATCAGCGAATTTATAATTGTTAATAGATTCCAAAACCACATGTACCGCGACCTTACCAATATTGGATTGAAAAATTTATGAAATAAATCACAACGTATCATTATCTCCGCCATTCTACATTATCTTATCTCGTAGATTAAAATATAAAGCTATGCAAACAAATATATACCAACATATTCGATTTGAATATTTATGTTCATTTAAAATATGGAAATTTGTTCATTTTTAACATAGAAGTTCACATATTCTATATTATATGGTAAGATATTTTTGACTATACACATATACTATATACACAGACGTATTTTTTTAGACTTCAAGTTATTATCATAATAGAGCAGCTACAGTACGGGTATTATATTATCTCTTAATAAATGTTGCTAAACCGTAAAACAGGAAATATAAGATTGTTTATGTATGAAACGTAATAGGTTATGTTCGAAAATTTGGTAGCCGCAATTGTAACATACACATTTTTACAAACATTCATTATAAAGTTTAATTACTTGGACTTTTATAATTTTGATGTAGATACGCATGGAGCATATTCAGTTCTTGGTCATAAAATAGTATATTATGTCATTGATTTATTTGCTCTATAAAGAAAATCGGTATGCTGTATATTAGAAATTAACTGCAAAAGAATTGTTATTCGTTATTTTTATAATTTAAATAATTATTGTAATAAGTTACCGGTAAGTATCGACTTAATAGTAATAATTCATATAAAATAGAACAGTGCTGTTTGTTTAATAAATGACTTATAGAAATAAAGTTTCTTTAAAAAATTGAATATTTATCTTATTTTAAACATTTTATTTGACTTACACACGCCATTTTGATGTGGAAATACCAAAAGAAACTAAAAAGTAAAGTTCTAACAATGAAACTACGTATAAAACTTTGTCGTTTGACAGCAACTTTTCACCAGGACGGTAAAGGTCACTGCAATGTCACAGGTAGAAAACCATTTTTGCAATTGCCACATTGACAGCAGTTTGTTTATGATATTTGACGCGTTATCATTTTGCACTAAAAGTGGTTATGATAAAAAAATTAAAAAAGTAATGTATTGGTTTTAACCAAAAATAACCGCGATACACATTTAAAAAAAAATGTATATTCTATGTCATCCGTTAAAAAACAAATGACAAATAGGTATTTGTTTTTAATAACAATGAATATTTCATGCTTATATTGTATTGTTTAAGTTTATTTTATGTTTTTATTTTATTAAATATTAATTGATATTATAAGCAAAGAACTAACATTGTATTGTTAGTTTTAATATTTAGTATTGGGTCTCAGGTACTTTATTGAGAAATAAAAAATTAATGATACTCACATTCCACCTACTGTTTCTTATGTCGATCGCTTTCATTTTGTTCGATCACAATTAAATAAAATGTGTTCGAAATAACTCGTTCGAACGCGACCAAAGGTCTTCTGGAACTGGATGACACACAAGTCCCGATCCGCCGGCTATTATCTGAAGGCGATAAAAAACATCGGTTTCTACTATCTTTATTGGTTGCCGATAAAGTAAACTTTACCCTGTAGGCGACCGGTTTAACATTATCAAACCTAAGTTCAATATCTTAACGATGTTAGTGTTCATTAACAATATTGTTTCTATTAAAAAGGCACGTAGATGAGAACCTACTTTTATATTAAAGTTATCGCATGTAATATTGAAAATAATTAAAATGTAAATTTTCTAATTGATTAAATTTTTTTCTTGTTTGTGACTAAAATAATGTCTAAGTTTATTTCATCGTAGAATTTGTTGCATTAATCTTAAGAATAATCTTTTACAATAAATTGTTACATTATTACATGCTAGTTAAAATAATCGCATCACAGGCCAGGCAATATTTTTTCATCATCATCATCTGCCTACTTCCATCCACTACTGGTTATATAGGCCACTCTAAATTAAAGCCACTGAGCTCGGTCTTCGTCAGCCCTTCGCATACA
>DWEE01001409.1:0-13445 GCA_018245755.1 Parelbella macleannani
CAACAAACTACTAAAAAACTTTTATCATATTATGGCCATTCGTTCTACATAGAGTTACATACAAAGGCGACATCAGTAAAACAAAAGGACCAAAGGGTATTAGGAATATTATTATTGCGTAATGTACCTTAATATGGCAGATAGTATTGATACAAAACGATGCAATATAAGATAGGTACGAGAATGTACGTAGTTCGGTGTTTTATGTGCCCATAGTATTCACTCAATAAATATTTTCCTTCTATAACATCCAAGCGATAAATATTATACGTATGTATAACATTATGGTTATAGCATTGGACTGCGGCCTTAACTGCTCTCATTCTGAGAGAAGACACATGATTAACAATGAAATGACCAATAGGTTGATGAGGATAACAACATTATCCCTTTATCAATTTTGTTCCGAAACATAAGACACCGAATTACGCGTAAACAAACTGAACTAACAGGTCCATTGCTTGAATTAGAGTACAAACAAAAGGATGGTGCAGTTTCTGAAACCGGTACCTACGTGTATTTATTTAAAGTTATTTTGTACATCTAGAACCTATTAAACAGGTTTTTTTATGTATCGAGTTAGTGAGTTACAGACTTAGTTTGCCCACAACGAAATCAGAACAGTGCCACCTAAAATTAATGTAACTGATAAATAAGAAATACCACAAAAATTTTGGCGTAGTTAGTAATAAGTAGCTACCTACTTAACTATAAAAGATCTATCTATACAAAAAGACGGAAGACTGTACATCATCCCTAATAAATCATTTAGTGTGAGAATAAAAATGTTATTAATATATTATAATTTACATTGTCTTTACATTTTAAAATATTACTTCTTTTAGTTAATTTTAAGATCGATTCCTGAAATCACATCACTAATTTACAGTGAAAGGGATTGCCTTTACTAAACATGCTGACACAGCTTTTATAAATATAATATAATTTATAACAGTGCAGTGTAAATTAAAATTATTGCATTTAACGGCGTCAAAACAAGCAGACAAAACTTATATTCGATACACAATACCTACCTATCACATATAAAATGGCGGCGTTGTATGTACAACATGAGACAAAACATTTTAATGATGTTTTAAATGTGTAAAGAAGTGTTTGTAGCGATGTTTTCTGTCTGTAGAAGTCGATACTCTTTAACAATATACTTAAATTCATATAAACAATAATATCAAATTTGTTCAATATACGGTTAAACAATTGTACGAGAAGTAATAAAATTAAAATTAACATTTATGGCGCTTCATGTCCGATGTCACAAGATGTCTCTAATTAAAATGAGTCGACATCGAGCAAGTGCTTTAGAAGTACAGCGTGCGCGCCAGTGCGCCCGGGCTCCGGCGACCGCCTGCACACACCGACACCACCGACGACACCGACGCAAATTGGAACTATCGCGATCTTATAAACCGGTCTAAGTGCTTGTGTAAATCCTGAAACAAATAAGTACAGCGCGGCTCTACCGCCGCCGGCCCAGCCCCGGTTCAAGGTCGCTACGTGATCACGTCGAGGTGCTAACATAAAGGGCCTCCGCCGTCACGTACCCAAAACGACCAGTTTCTATACTTACCGTTTTTATAAGTGATCCTTCCATCTCACCTTCGAGCTGAGTATCTTATCTACGAGCTGTCAATGTGGCGCGGACCTACTTCCGATTGAGCGTGTTTTTATCAATATTAGTAGTTTGGATAGAGATCGTTCGTGATGCTTATGAGCTACGATGATTAAGTGAGTCATTGCGCAATAAAAATGAAGACCAGAGACCACAGGACGAATCAGCATCAGAAAGGGAAGAAACTGATTCAAGACAAGAAGGGGCTGAAGTCAGAAGTACGGTGCGCTAAAAAGTCTCCGCCGTCCAGAACTCCACGATCGAAGAGATCTGGAGTGGATGCCGTCAAGCTACATTTGCAGACCACGGGCGGGAGTGGAAGGTCATCGCGATCAGCAACATCGGTAATACAATATTTGATTAATTTATAGTATTACGAGAGTGATGAAATTACAGGAAATGCATCAATTCTGTAAGAGATTTTTGCTACTCGGTGCTTATAGCCTACTTCAAAAGAGAGCTAACGCAATTATATATCACAATAATAGTAATAGTAGGTAACAGTAACCAAAATTATAATCAATTACTTCATACACATAATGTACTAATTCTCAACTGATCATTAACATGTAGGTATTCTTACAAGAATAGGTAATTGCAGTAGCTGATACACTACAATGCAACAATTGAGTAATCGATATGTATTTGATCACATTATTCATACGTTAAACACACGTGTAGTCCCGACTCCCTAATAACACAATAATTTTATTAAAATACGTATAAAATGAAAACCGCAGATGTTAAGAACAAAATATAAAGAAGCCATTTATATGTACTTGCACTTAGAGTGTGCTATATACAAAATATACAATTGAAAATCAAAATGAAAAACTTTATATACTATTATTACTGTCCCACTAAAACGAGCAATGGACACAACATAAAAAAGGTGGCTACAATTCAAAAGTCCTTTAAAGAATTCGAAATATAACAAGAACACGGTCACAGAAGTTGAGAGCGGTGATGAATACTAAATGTTATTCAACGAGATATACCGAAATGCCTTCAATTGACCATGGGAGGAGACATGATTCACTTATCACATCAATTCACACAAATCGCGACAAACAGATAGTATCAACTGGTAAGCTTATCGTTTTGAGAATAAACAACAATTTTATCATTCCTTAAATAGTTTAAGAGCCCCGAATCGCCGACAGAGTCCAGTTCTACTCAATTAGCTTTATTTTGAAAGTGGAGATATAATTTTCTTGTTATAATACCCTATCTCACATAATAATACTACGAGTATGTTCCACGTTCAACTGTCAAGTCCTTGATATTTGTATGTATCTATGTACGTAGCGTTGAAACGCAGCAAATTTTTTTAATACATATTGGACAACGTTGATCCCAAAAATAAAATGAAAAAGACACATTAGCCCTTAACTAGTTTTATACATAACACGTTCACATATAAAACAACCGTAACACCACGCCTGTAATCCCCAAAGGGGCAGGGAGAGGAGAGTAGAACACTCCCACGTTTTGCCAGTTAGCTTTACATCCCATCCAATACCTATCTGTCCGCTTTGGGCAAGATATGCGAGTCTTGGTCTATCTTGGCACCTACATTGATGAACACTGTCATTGTGTCTTCTTTATTTAAAAATCAATATCGATGTTAAAGAGCAAGTACAATTCAAACCAAACAACTAATACCAATTACCGGTCAAACTAAATGTTTAAATATCTGTTTATACAAGTATTTAGTTAGGAGAGTTAGTTTAGGAGATTTACACGACAGTAATTATAGTTATTACGAGCAATGATACATGTTTGACGATGTAACTAGCACATTCTGAATCGCTTATTAAACCGTGTAATTAGCGTCGGACCGCCGGTGAACAACTATTACAATATTTATTATCTGATCCACTCGCCACACACGACACTACTTTACAACGCACTACACAATTACAGAAGTTAGCACATCTTAAGAATCTTCATGTATACATGTAAGTGTCTTGATATATATTTCATTAACAATTAGCCGGTACCCGCCTCTGCGTCTGCACTGTTCATCATATTAACTACATATATGTATATTCTACGTAACATCGCGCCTGTAATCCCCGAAGGGGTGGGCAAAGGAATGTAGAACACTCCCACGTTTCACCAGTTACGTTTAAGTAACATGGAATGGGTGGTGAACCTATTGTCATACATCGGGCACAAATCCAGACTCCGAGACACTACTAGAAATTCTAAATTAGAAAAATCCCATAGTACCCGACCCGGGATTTGAACCCAGGACCTGCCGATCGGCAGTCGCGCTCGCAACCACTTCACCAACGAGGCAGTCAAATGTATATTCACGTGATTTATCGAATATAGGCATTACCGTTCGGGGATATTCGCATATTTTTGCATATTTGCATTCGCACTCGCAAAATATCAGAAAAAAAAAACCAAATTAAAGATAATAAATATTGAGTTAATAAAATCAAAATCCATTCACTTATTATGTTTTTTAATGCAAGAAAACGTAACTTAACCTCGGAATCACATTATCAGTCCTCACTTTAACATTTAGTATTATTTTATTTATTTAACTTTCTGCACTAAGCCTTAACAATAAAGTTTTCATTAGAACTTATATAACAAAAATATATAATGAATATAGCCCAATGAATAAAACCCATAAATGGTTAAACTGTTGTAAAAAAAATGAAGTTTAAAATAATATTGGTACAATATTTTTCATGAAATCCACGTTTAAATTATTGTTAACCTGTTATTTTAAAGTTAATTTTTTAAATGCAGCTTTCGTCTGAAATAATTTTACTGATGAAATTCAGCTTAAAATCTAAATTGGACTAAAAAAAGTTTATGATCCCATAAATAGCATCAAAAACAGTTTCGTAAATTTTACTATTTAAATTCAAGTACTGGGATCGGTTTAGATGCTCCACTCCAGCATTATCTGGCGCCCCTTACGGTATGAAAGACTTTTACGTTACAGAAATGTGTAAGACAAGAACATAAGGATCTTTTAGTGAAATTATGGAGGCTGCGGAGCTATTTACTTTTCTGTTCGAAGTGTATTAAGGTGGCTCCATTATAATTTCGGTTGATGCAGCCGTTCAAGGAATAAAAAGGTTATGTTTTACGGGAAACTATAATGGTGGTCAATTTTTTGTTTGTAGTTATTGAAATAGTTGAATCAATAAGTGATAACAATGTTTACATTATTAATGATCATGTGAAACAAAATAAAGAAAACATGTCATTTTTAGTGTCTCAACCTCAAGAGAATGGGCCAATGATGGGTTCAAATGAAACTGGGGACCCGCCATGTAAAATAATGGGAACGCATCCCACCACACAGTACCTCATAAGTAATTCACAAATCTGTGTAATGTGACAGATAAAAAGACTTATTTTCTGAATTGATAGATTGTGAACAACAAAATACTACTATATTATGCTTAACAATTTTCCATTCAACTACCGAGCCGTGAACCCAAGTGTAATTCAATTATTTTACGTCCAGCGGAGCGGGCGGATAGTAGCTATTTATACATACCTATATGTACCTACATGAATATATTATAACTTCATCAATAAAAGAACAATAAAATTACGTTAAATAATAAAAATATATTGGTATTTTTCCAAATAATATTTTATAGTAAACTGTCATGGAAATATAAAAAAGTTTATTACGAAAATAAACATACTTACAATTCGATCACGAATCCTGATTTGAAACGCAACTGGCCAGTGTTTTAAAAATGACTGATTTAAAAATGCTTCTACTTTATTATCTGTATAGTGCCCACAATAGACGTAGAATTAGATCCGGAATCTATAAATATTTTTATTGTAGATGACCTGATCTGCGACGATGCAGAGCTCGTTGATTACGAATGTACACACAGCTGTTGAATTATGGATAACGCATGCAATTATAGGTATCTTAATCTCATAGTTGACAAAGGATCCGTTACGTAATGGAAAAATAATATTAACTTAGAGAATTAAATGCAAAAGCACAATAATTCTAACCACAGTTTGATGTTACTAATATTATAAATTAAAAAATGACAATACTGTCATGATTTTAAGTTCTTTCAATAATCCTTTATTTCAAGAGAGACAAATGTTAGATGTAGATGTGATCCCCTGAAGCTCGTAAAGATCCATGAATAGATCTGAAACTAGTTGAACTATCACAAGAAAAACATACGGATGATATGGTATTTAAACTTATCAAAAAGGTCCCACAGCGCCATCTGTCAGTCATTAAGAACACTTGCATATTCCAACCTTCTATTATAACTACACTATCATTATCACGTAGTGCCATCTATTACTTAGTAACAGTTAACATTGGTGTATAAATATTTTAGCACAACATGAGATTACTTTTCGTAATAATAATAACAAACGTCTCGGGAGTGTGTGAATTGCACGAGATAATCGCATAATCACAAACTTGAACCTAACTTGACAACATACCTACATATACTTCTAAATACATACTTATACACATCATTTGACACCTCAGCATAGAAAACACCTCATACTCATTAAGCAAATATTTGTCTGGGTACTAATTGAACTTGCGGCTCCGGCTCGGAAGTCAGTCATTAGCTACTGAACCAATATGCCAAGTTAAAATGTCTAATGTAACCAGACCAATTCCAAGTGCAGGCGACACTAGGGGTTGCTCTGGCGCATCCTCAGCCCATTCCACCTGAAATATCTCGAACGTCGAATTAGAGTCGGATGGTCTAAACTTAAAATAAAAATAAAAACGGAAATGCCGTCATGAACCAATGTAGACAGCAAAAAGATCTGTCTCAAGCGGTGACATATTTGATCGTACAGTGATACGCCATAACAAAACGCTGAACGAATAGCTAAAAGTATCTTACATTTCGATCTCCGGTACAGTTAGCGAGAACCTGATGTCCAAAATTTTGATTACAAGTACATTCTGATAAGACACTTAACGAGTTCCAACATTGAACCCTCGCACAAAGAAACATCAGTTTAACGTGCATAGAGATCGTACCTCACTCATAAGTCAAAGATTCAAAGATTTTATTCAATACACATTAAAATATATCGACAAGTTTATATGTTCGTAAGCAGCTGCAGTAGTAAAAATTATGTCGCAATAACTTCCATAGATTTGAAGCTGGAGATAGGTCAAATTTAAGTCGCAGGACAAATGGTAACACCGATACTTGTATAGCTACAATCTCCTACAATTTTATTAGGAGTATGCCGATGTGCACGCAATGCAGGGGCACATCTGCCGCGAAAATCGAAAGTAAGAAACATTAAAGTTACACCAGAAAGCATCATGGTAGATGTCCCGAAGCAATTTAACAATATGTAACTTGCTAAAACTAAATTAAAAACTCCCTGACCCTTTCATTCGATAATAAAAACTACATATTTTAAAAATCTATGTCATAATGAAAGATATTTTTATCACTGCGTAGACGCCGAGGCTATCTGTTTCTTACAAAAGGATGAACAAGTAAATCAAGGTTTTATTGATAAATGTATGTATCTGATTCCAATCATCTGGGCCACACTCGATGAAATCAGAAATCACGTTTTGTTATCTCTCTAATAATTTATCTGTTTCTTTATGTTTTCATAACAACAAATTCGTTTTGCCAAATGTTATTACACCCGCAATGCCTGCGAGCATTGCACTTTGGACGCAATTTTTGTGTAGTGGATATAATAATTTAAAAAACTAGTTGTCAACCCATTTGTCACTCCACTGTTGGAACACTGGGATAGGTCTCCTCTCATATAGAGAGCGTTGAGGCCCTAGTCTGCCACGCTGGCCAAGTGCGGGTTGGCAGACTTCACACACCTTGGAATTTTATTTTTTTATAAATTTAAGGTGTGCAGATTCCCTCACGATGTTTTCCTTCACCGTTTGCAAGTGATATTTAAACATAAAACGCATTTTTGTAAAAGAGTTGCGCGCCCGGGATTTGAACCCAGCATCCCAGAGTGAGAGTTTGAATTGTTAGCAACTAGGCTATCGCTGTTGTGGTGGATATAACTGCGTTGAAACTGCAAACCGACGGGATGCAATGCAGTGGCGAATGACAATAATGTTAAAGTCTCCGGAACCGACCTGCGTGTAAATGCCAGCGGTGAGTGTCTCGCATCGGCCCTGTAACGATATAATGCAGATATTGCGTAGTCGGTGCTCTCTGCCTACCCAGTAACACTCATACTTAATATTCAATGAATTATGATTGAACTCCCACCACTGGTGGATAACTAATTTTCATAGTTACCTATATCATTATATCAACACGCCAGGTATCTACCTGATAGGGTAGGCAAATTGCACCGAGCGCCACATGTGTCTATCCTTAAAGACGAAATCCTGTACCAGTTATCAATATTCCTATTCATTCTAGCGTTTTAATCGTATTGCAGCGATGATGCAATCTGCGTCATACTAATTAATGATGAAACATATTGCTGCAATACTTCAACTCGTGATTAAAATTAACCGTTAGTCTGAGAAGTTCTTTAACCAAATACAATTACAATAACATTACATTATTATTTGGAAAACGAAGGTCGTTTTAATTGCATTCTTATTCTAGGTAGCATCTAAAATTACTTAGTTTCCGGCTGTCAAGACACCTCTAAAGTATACGTTTTAGAAAGAACGGTATCAATATGTGCATGTCTGGATTTGTCCCGATTTGTTCCAATAGGTTTGCCTCTTATTAGACGACGTATAACATAACATAGCATAATAGAAAAACGGAACTACCACATTCCTCTGCCGACCCCTTCAGAAAAAACCACAGGTGGGGTGTTATGTTATATTATAAATACGTTCCAAGCTAACGAACTAATTGTATAAAACTGTTACCACGTAGAATAAAATCCATTGAGGAATAAGTTGATTTGATATGCACTCAGTAGTGTTAAAGTGTGAAATTATAGTTTTTACGAAGTTTCAAATTAGCCGCTAACTGGATAATTACGTTGCGCGGCCGTTCATTTTATTGTGGCATGTAAATCTTAAGGTACGCTTTATAATTTCTCTGTATTTCCTAGCACACTACCTGTAAAAGTAGAAATATTTGAACCTTGGTGCTTTCTGACCACCGTATAAGTAGCGTGTCGTGATCACATAATAATATTCACTATTATGACTACTCACAAATTTATGTTAAAGTATTGTATAATATACAACCTTAACTGATTTTCCCACAGAATTGTATAATATTATAACAATCACTAATTCTAATGGTTCGGCTTATGCATTAAATGAAATCGTCGGAGTCTCCTAGAATAGTGGCCAAAATACGTAGTTTAACATTGGGTCCTTTATAAACGCTATATTAAAATAATTTAATCTTTAATAAGAGAATAATGCAGTTTATATGAACAGAGCAAAAAACTACTTTTGGAAGACAGATTTTTTTAAATCAGATTTTTCTCTTTTATATGGCACCAATCTCACCCATTCTACCATCCGATGTTTACAAATACCGCAGGCTGCTGGCGACATCATGTAGACACTCCCCTGAATGTGAAGAAGTGTTTCGCTAATCGTTTCTGCTGCAGGCTGCGAAACAATGAAACTTCCTGTCGGTGTCTATTTTTCCTGCGTTGTCAACCAGGAATTATCCAAACCAAGAATGAATACGCGGCACTTTCTAAGCAAACGTTTCAACCTATATCTCGCTTACCATTATTTATAATTGTAGTCAAACGCGAAACTATTCCAAGGACACATATTTATCGAGCAAATGTTTTAATTCATATACAAAATTTAAAAAATCAAAGTTCCTTCCCTCCATTACCCCTTTCCGCAAATACAACGCATAGATTTTCTGTGTATTTCTAAATATTATTATACATTTTTTTATGACAGGATAATCATGTTATTTGTTTTTTAATAATATAAACATTAAAACATAACTTAAAAACATATCCCCTAGTGTTGTTTTAACAATGATAAGTTGTGTACGACATACATATCACACAACTCATATGGATGTAGGTACAAAAGATTTTTATATAGAGTCGATTAAACTATACGCTTTTCCAATATTGCTTCGACGTCCAATTCTTTTACATATTTCCAACATACTTTTACATTTGAAAGTATTTTGAAATTAATAATGCGTAAATATCACCGACATCTTTCAGAGCTCTCCATAACGATATCTACTCGTAAGTCATGTGAAGCGTGCCATCCCGCATTTGGACTATTACCTTAACTTTGTCAATCTGAGAAGAGACTTGTGTGCAACACTCGAACGATAAAAGACTGGATGATGATGATAGCATTGAAGATGAAACCATTATGTTATCTCGCTTCATACGCACGTCGATTGACATCAAAACGTTTTACGTGTATTAACATATGTAGATCATTACTCCAGATAGTACAAGATCGGCATCAATTGTAAACTTCAAGCTCATCAAATGTCAGATAAAAAATTCCATGAATTTATCCCATCCCTTTCTTATCATTATCGCAATCGATAAAATTCGCACATTTTTTATCAGAATTAAATATGAAAAAAGGATGACACTAAATTTTAAATAAAACATGTCATCTGTGTGTCAGTTGTCATCAATTTTTTAAGTAGGTATCTATAATTGTACTTAAAATATCTTAATAAACACGAAAATATCCGTAGTAGTTTATTTATATAGCGACCATATCAAACAAATAGGACACATTTATTAGTAAATGCTTAAGTATTACTTAATAATTCATATTTCTTTGTTTTGTTTATTTTAATGAAGGTGTCGAATTATCGAATTAATTAATTATGTGTTCAAAGTGTTTGTTTTTGATCGTAAAAAGTATATGAATCTTTAATTATTAATTAACAGGACATATTCAATAACACAAAGAATAATTTAATTTTCTCTAATTTATACATATTTTGCAAAGCGTATTATTTATTTCCGTTTGTAATAATAATAATTTATTATTTTGTAAATTTTGAAGCGACCCACATACATATTATATACAAAAACAGGTAATTCGACACCTTCATTAAAATAAATATTATTGCAAGATTATCGAATTTTATCATGTACCTAAGTAGAATAAGTGTTGAGTGACATTAAAGAACCTTCACATTGTTTCCAATGAAACGGATCATGTGATCTCCAGCACATACAATGCAAGAATTTATTAACTCCGATGTAGGTGCGTAGGTACAACAAATGTTCTCACACTCGCAGGTTAAATACTGAATATTAAGAAAAATGTTTATTAATTTCCTATTAACCTTCCACCGAACTGGTTTCCCGCTGCCTCCGTTATATCGGTATCCATTCTTCTATCCATGAAAATAAATCCTAGATATTTCATTTGGACTGACTCCGTAATTCCAGTGAATGATAAATCCTATAACGTTCCCAATTGTTAAAGGCTTTATTCTTTAACTTTTTATATTCTCCGGACGCTGTAATTCATTGGAATGGGATACATGAATATTTCTGATCATACTTTCATTCAAAAATTCAAGTGTTATAATTTCAAAAATTTGTCACAAAAGTAACGTAGATTCCAGCTTAAATCAACGTTTTTAATGTTCGATTTTTGAAACGGTCCGTAAAATTATCTTTATAACATTCTTTAAACAAAAAGTCACACGTTCGTTACATTTTTAATGAAAAAATACACGTACTTTTTATCGGACGTTTTGGCACTGATATGTGTATGGAATTTCATGAAGTACTTAGGACATATTCATAACATCTGCACGTCCCAATAAAGAGTACCTTCGTTCAATGTCAACTGAACGTTATAAGACCAAAAACTCATAAGGAATCGGAATACTCTACCTAATGACTTACGTCATAGAAAGACGACACATTATTTTATATGGACATTTTTTCTCCGTCATATGTACATGTTTAGATGTTTCCATCAGTTGTAAAAATAATAGCAGTACTATGTAAATTAATACATTCAGAGCGTAGTATAACGAGCGGCCAGAAACTTTGTCGTTTACTGTTTACACGTGACATGTATAAAAACCAAGTAAAACCCACAAAATACTGCAGTTGCGCTGAAGTAGCTTCAAAGACTTCAACGTAGGTACATATAGCCATTGTATATTAAGCCGATCTCGTGACTAGCTATTATTTTCATTAAGTCTTAAGTCCAAACGGTGAAATAATTTATACTGATCATATTTATATGAAAATAAAATCTCACGTTCTATTCGTAACGAATAATATGAATCTTAGTTGAATAAGGGTGCAGGCGTTTAAAGTAAAAAAAACTTGAGGTCGCCGTCGTAGTGGAAGCATGGATGTTGTGAAGTGCCTTTACTCGGCGTAGTAACGTAGATACGAGCGAGAGGACGGTGCGACTGGCCGACTAAATCGGATCTGGCGCTCTTCAAGCCCTTATCCCTTATCTGAGCCGCTTAAGCCGCTAGCATCACCAATATCTAGTGAACATATGAAACGGATCAAACGCCTTAAGTGTTTAATATAGAAACTGCATCAAGTAAATTTATGAAATTCGCTCGTTCACCTCATCGTATCAACCGCTTGGAAATTTACTTACTATACAGTGAAGACTTGGCAGCTTCGTAACATTTTTCGAGGTATGTACCTACAGATTTATTACCATTTTTTTTTTGTTTTTTAATTGTGCATTAATGTTTTTATTTGTGACAAAGAGTCACAAAAGACTAGGTCCTATAGCGAGTATTGTTATTCAAATATTAGATAACCACATACTAATATATAAGTACGTATTATAAAAAAAGTATAAGTTTGCCTTTCGTGGTTATTTCGTATGGAGTACTACTGATGCAACCGTGAATATTTCACAGTTGTTATCTTTATTTTACAAACTAAAACAGGTTTTTAAGTGTGCTAACTGGTTCATTATCATAATGTTTATTGAAATATTTTATTATCACGATTTTTTTTTTATTCAAATTAGTTGTATTATTTGCTAATATAATTACAGTAGACATTGAAAACTTCATTGAAATGGTTTAAATCTCACGCTTATTATTAAGATATCAAGGACATTTAGTTAACTGTACGATCATAACTGAACATAAATTAATTGTCTTTAATTTGAATGAAACTGTTTAATTCACTTTTGGAACACATTTTATAATTCCATAAAATACGTAAAAACTTTTAGCCAGTATTAAAATTTGTTCAAAATAAAGCTATTTTCTTAAATTTAAAATTTATGTAATTTTTCTATGTAACAAATTTACCCAAAAAGTACATATATATGATAGCGTGATAAAAAGGTTATATAATTATTGGAGTTCATTTCTGAAATAGCAATAACCGCACATAAAGTGTCGAGTCACCTTGTCAATGAGTAATACATATTTCTGTCTAGATTCTAAATAAGATTAGTTAAAAAGTAACCATCAAGTGTTACATTATCACAATATTATTTCCAATGATAACAAATGTCCTTCTACAACAAAGTGTAAAAAAAAAAAATTAAAATCACTCTTTCACCTAAAGTGTTCACCATCATCATCAGCCTCTGGATGTCCACTGCTGGACATAGGCCTCCCCTAATCGGCATCACTCCTTCTCATCCTAGACTATCTGAAAAGTGTAACTAAAAATTATTGTATTACTATTAACAATAATTTACCCTTTTGTGGCTCGTTTCACGGGCCACTACTGAAGTGTGATCTGTTAGAACTGCATAATATTTTTTCATAAAAAATATCGTTCTCATTGTTTAATAAACATAATTTAGGACAAGGGAACAAAAGAAACTGCCTCGTTGGTCGAGCGGTTGCAAGCGCGACTGCCGATCGAGAAGTCCTGGGTTCAA
>DWEE01001410.1:0-13445 GCA_018245755.1 Parelbella macleannani
CTACCACATTGGTCAAGTGTGAGTTAGCAAGCTCCAAATAGCTTAGAGAACATTATAGAGTAGGTACTTTAGATGTACAGTTTCTTTACGATTTTTTCTATTCATATAGGTAGTTTTATTTTTGCATACATAAATGGGACATACGAGTAGGTATGGCTGAAGGAATTAATAAAATTTTTAAACTCGTGTGTTAAAAAGAAAAAAATATACCTTTTTTTAAAATTTTTCATTGTCTTATTTGTCGTATGGTTAACTAATAAACCATATCTCGAAATCGTATTGGAGGATTGCCCAGACTGTAATGGAGTTACAATAAATGGATTCATGAGGATAATGTTAAAAAAAAAAACAAGTAAACAAGGATTATCTCAACGTAGCCATACCATTATGCTCTGGTTCACGCTTTCATTACAATACACGTACATACATACATGTTTATTTACACAATTACACGCATGCCATTCATACATACACATAATATACAATGTACGCGTGAGAACTTGAAACCTGCGTGATGATGTCACAGCTGCGGGCTAACACATCACATATCAAAGACTACTATCACATTTTTGACAGACACAGGAGATTGTTAGCAACACTATAACACTGTTTAAATTAATAGAGAACGATATTTAGCCAACGAAATGGCCACACCAAAGCACGCTTCAAGTTATCGCGCGCGGACCCTACACACACTTTGAAGCACACGTACAAACAAACAAATATAAACACTCGCAACAAACACGTTCATTCCCACGTTCATTCGCACTCACACAATAACAATACCCTTACGCGACATAATGTTGAATACGCAGATGATCGGATGCAATATTAAGTTTACATAGCATATGATCTGCTGGTAGGTCGCGTCGGCGCCTACATTGTTTTGTGGCACGTGTTGTGAGTTGTGACAGCTCGCTGACGGACAAACCACGTTTATAATGAACATTATACATATATAAACTATGCAATATATTAATAATATGATGTATTAATGTATTGTACACGTGTATTCATGAAGAGATTGATTTATGTAGATGTAAATCAGAGCTGTCCGGATTGAGCTGTTTGAGGACTCTGTAAATTAAAGAAAAGAGCTAATGTGACGTAATAACATTGATATATTAAAGATGTTATGATGGCTCAGTTTCCAAATCAATCGAATATTTGTGTAATAAACACGGATATTTATTTTTTTGGCGTTTCCAATGATGTATTCGTGTAATTATATATTTAAAAATGTATATTTGCAATGTTTTTAGCAGCTCTCTGGTTATTTATCAAAGGCTTTACGTAGTTTGAGATCGGATAGACAAGTGTGTTATATGAAAAAAATATATTAATATAATTACTATTTCTATTGATGTGGAAGATTGAACTATTTGTTTATATATTTTATGCTGTCATAAATAATGTTAGTTTCCGGTATTGACTTTCGTTATATTTTTAAAGAAAGTAATCATTAACATTGAAAGTGTAGGCCTTCCTTCTGGGTTCGTTGCCTTCCGATCATCAGTAAGATAAGCCTGATAAGTGTTTGGGATTAATAAATGTTATCAACTATATTTTATTTCTGAACTTGTGTACTATCAAAATAGAAGGAATTTCCGACTATCCTATAACAATATATCACAATCTCCATCACCATTGGTAGATGTTGCCATTACACTTTCATTCTTCCCATTTTTAAAGTAGCATTAAAAATGCATACCTAAACTGCAAGAACCACTGCGCGCCAAAGAGGGATATTTTTAAGGCCATTCCCACCCTTGATAAACTGAAGCATGCTCTATACCATGCTGTCCCAGTAATAGATAGTTACTAATTTCATCACCGCTGCTAGGAATTGCCATTACGCATAAATTCGACCTCTTAAAAAAATAAACATAAAAAAATATAAGCTGCAAGAACCACTGCCCGTCGAAACGCGTTATTTTTAAGGCCCAAAATCCCACTCAGAGGAAACTGGAACTTGATTCGAAAATATGCTAATGCAAAAATAGTTTGTTACTTCCGTAATAGAAAATGTATGACATATAAAAGCTGCATATAACCTTGAACCACAATGTCAGCATACCATCATCTGGACCGTTTGTCTGTCTCTCAACCTTTACAATTAAAAAGATCTGTTTATGATTTTTATTTTTGCACAAAGGGCAGTGCGCAACGGCCTTTATAATTCAAAATGGCGAACCCAGTGGTTATCCTGCTTCATGTTTATTTTTAAACAGTAACAAAGCGAATCTCACTGTGCATAATGTACATATAAATCAGATAATTTATTGTTTACACCGCTTTACATTACATTTAGTTACCAATGTAAACATTGCAAGGTAATTTTAATTTCATTATAATTTACAATGACATTTTCAACAATAGAATAATTATGATTTTAAGCTGTCGGAATTGTTTTCTGAAAGATAGTGTTTTTAAGATATTATATTCTGGGCGCAAATGAGCGATATCATGATTAAAACAAAAAAGAATCCTCAAATATCATATACGAAGCTGTACACAAGTGTTGTACGAGTAGACCTAATCCGTGAACAAACACAGACATCAGAGTCATTAAAAAAATTGCTCTTTCTGTACAAATAGCTAAAACCCTCCAACAATAAATTCACTGTAAATTTGATAAAACTTACCGTTATGACGTATGATACATACATACATATCTTCAAGCTAAGCCCTTTACGGCCTAGGCAGAGAGCACACAGTGCCATATCCTTATCGTTGCCTACCTGTCATACTTCTTCAATTTCCATGAATCTCTTCAATATGCGCACCGGTTTCGGAGATTTCTAACTCCCCATCAGTCAGAACTCTACCTATTTGGCCGAGATAGGTGTATGATAAACATGTTATAATGAACGCTACATAGAGACAGTTTTGAATTCAATGTGTAAATCTTGTTTAATGAGTTTTAGTACCTTAGAGACATTTTCAGATTACGAAGTGAAGTCATCTACATATATATATGGGTGATCTCACTTGAGTCATTAATACAAGTATCTTGGGACAAATCAAACAAGATCCTCTGATCACAAATTAAGCAAAGCATATTACATAGGGACCAGAGAATATGTACGCTGTAGACAGGTCTTTGACGAATACATCCATACTTTGCTTTTTCCGTCTTATTTTAGGTTGTATTAAAAAGCTTACGACATTAAATCCAGTTTTAGAAAGAAAGAAATTTTTATTCGCAGACACTGCGACACACATACAAACATTATTTACTCGTAAAGAACAATAAACATAAAACAAGTATTGTAACGGCAACGGCATATTTTGTTTTTATTTCGTTAGCTAATTGAAATAATATATAATAAATATCATCACATCAGCCATGACCGTTCCACTGCTGGACATAGGCCTTTCCCAAGGTGTGCCACAACACTCGATCCTCCCCAGATATCATCCAGCCACTACCACCTGCCTTTACAATTAATAAAATGTCATATTTTTTAAAATTTTTAAGTTAATTAGAATTTTTGCAATTAATTTAATGTCATGATATTTTTTTAAATTTCAAAATAAATTAAATTTTTTTAAGTGTAATTGGAATGCATTCAATTTCAAATAAAAAATAAATTTTCACGCTTAAAATAAGTTTTTAGTAGTAGTCTTATTTCTACCCTATTTTAATGTCAATTTTAATTGCCAAAAATTATTATGAGTTATCGTTAACAGTTTTTGAAACACACTGGTACACCTACCTATCTTTTAGAGGCGACACGAATCTCTATGAACACGTCTGAATATTTTTATATTTAAAACGCAACTTCCGGTAACCTGTAATTCCCGAAACTGTAGGCAGAGGAGTGTAGTACACGTTTTACCAGTTACTATAGTTTATGTCCCACCTTGGAATAGTTGCTGGTATATTTATTTTGAATAAAATTTTTATAACTTCACTCGAAATACCGCCGATACTTTTTACAGACAATTGCTGAAATATATTGTTATATTTAAATCTAATTATTTGCAAAAAACTAATGTTACATCATAGATCCTACGTTCATTTGGTATTTCGCTAACAGCTGTTCATTAGCGCAGCGCTAACAAAGTCATTACTTTGTTAGCGCGGGAATTGGTAAATGATAAGGTCTGTAATGCTAGAACCATATACAAAGCGATGGGATACGAAAATAATTTGTCTGTGAGCCCGGGTCGTATACACAGGGGGCCCAATTCATAGTGAGTTGACCAAAGATAACAAAGAGAGAAAACGAAATGACATCGCTTTTTAGCAGTAAACGAGCTGGCAGTATTCAGAAGTGGCTACTGCTCCCCATGAACTACTGCAGGTGATCTAGAATAAAACTGAAGAAATACGACTGCTAATAAATGGACTGGAACCTTCAGTATTTTCATCATTAGATGAGAACAGAATGTTGAGGACGATTTTTAAGTAATTCAATTGGAAAGTAACAAAAAAATAACTTGACGAGTAAATTATATACATTTTATGACAAAAACAATCCATATGATGAAAAATATGAAACGTGGATTTAAAATATACTCTGTTACGAATGTTACAGAGATGCGAATATTTGCACTACTGTGAGTCAGTATGTGTGTGTGTACGTGAGTACAATAATAAACCGTTTGAACACCAGCGAGGTAACAAGTGCGTCCTTGGCGAAACAAACAGACAAAAGTAAATAATTAATTAAACTTGCTTATGCCAATTTCGACCTTGCGGTGACTATTTACCTCGTTAGTTCGTTTTATTACTCACTTATTATTACTATCAGTTGGAAAAGCTCATACTCTGTTGTACCAGCGATTACTAGACTGCCCAAATCTTCTGTCAGAACTATTATTACCAACAATAAAGTCAGATTGCAGCTCTCCCTACGTCACATAACTGACGAAGTATTCCTGTAATTTTAAAAAGCGAAGAGCAAATCCATCATTCTACTACAGTACGAATTGGCGAGTATACGTTATTACCAATTTGATTGTGAGATGGTTTAAACCATCTTTTACGCCCCTAAGGAGTTTTGACCGAAGTCATCTAATTACAGGAAGCCATTATCGCTTGCTTAACTCATTTACAAGAGCACCACAACTGAAATTAATTACCTTAGCTGATTAACTTCTATCGTGAGTCGCAAAACGGCATTTTGTTCTAAAATTAAAAACTGATTTGTTCTAGATATCATTGACACTACTAGTGGCTGTCATCGACTTTTGTAAACTGTTTTTATATGGTCCGCCTATAGACAAAAAAAGCTCTGTCAATTCCTGTCCGTGGTGACGGACACATATCTAATACTAAACGTTGCTATTTAACTAACTATTCATTTCCAATATTTAAGTGATTTCGTTATTGCTTACCAACACAACTCATTCAGAAATAGACACAAGAAATATTTCTCGTACAATAATACTGTGTAAGTAATAGGAGGAAAGAGGCAAGGAAGGTGAAAGAAATGTAGCTGAACTCACGAGTTGACCAGACCCAGCGGTTAGCGCGCCGTCGCCACATCGTGAGCTACCTGTTAGCGGTATACTTGCTTCTCATTTTCACTTCGCATTGTTCCAATTGTCATTCGCAGATTATTGTTTCTATATTTATTACAAAGAGCTGCGTATAAAGGTCGAGGTCAGTGGAGTGCTGTTGGGGAGGCCTACGTCCGGCAGTGGACGATGACAGGCTGAGGATGTATGTATGTATTTATCCTGTGTACGAACACCACGGCAAGATTCGGAAGAGAACAGATTATGTAATAATTCGTGTAATTTTTACGTTCAGGTTGAAATATTGAACAGACGAGATTCTAGTGCCTGTTCGCGGTTATAACGCCGCGTACCCAGGTACAGTTAAATGTCCTTATCCGTATATCCAGCGGTGACCTGAGACAGGGAGACGATGACGATTGAATGAAAATATACAAACAAATTTCGCTAAATACCTGTAATAAAAACTAAATACCAAGTTTTATTGGACATTCGTTAGACTTGTAAGTAAAATGCATACAGAGGTACTGTGTAACTTTGATATACGTTTCCCGCCAAATCTTATCATTTCGGTGAATATACATACAAGAAAAATGTTCAAAAACTATTTGCTCGCACCGAATAATTCAAAGTCGAGATAAAGGACAAGATAAATTAATTATATTTGGCTACTCAAAGAATCTTGTTTTTGCACGAGGCATGATAATTACATTTCAGTTTATTCAATGATAGGAAAGGATGAGGGAAGATAAAAAGAGGTAACCTTTTAACATGTTTTGGACACGTTTTTTGAGGAAGAGTGAAAGACATGTGGCAGAAAGTACGATGGATAAAGTGGACATCTATAAAGGAAGAAGAATGCCAAAGAAAAGATTGAGTTGGGAATGACACGGAGGAATAGAATGGATTAGAAAGACATATGGTCTGTTTTTATTGAAGTTAAACTTCTTTAGCCCGTTGTGGCATGAAACTCGATGAAACAAAAAAGCGACACGGAAAAGAGACAAACATAGGATATAGCCAGCGAGAGAATGAGATTGAATATATTATGTAGTGTTTCCTGTTCTCGGTCTCCTCTTCGTGTGGTACTTCGTACCTTCTCCGCTCTTTTTATATTTAAGCAGTTGGCAACAAAAAAATCAAACATCACACCTGTAATCCCCGTAGGGGTAGGCAGAGAAGTGTAGTACGCCCCCACGTTTCACCAGTTACGTTTAAATGACATGGAATAGGTGTTGAGCCTATTGCCAGTTGTTAACAGAACAGGGAAATTACGAAATGGTAACGAAAGAAATAAGAAATATTGTTACAATAATATTCTTAAATTTCTGGATGAGATATTATTTATTTTATTATATTTTTTTTATGTCACGAGGTTGTTACGATTAAACTGAAGCAATACTGGGAAAGACCGTTTTTGGCCTTAACTCAGCCTTTCAATAGAAAGCAAATAATGTAATAAAAATACTGCAATGTATAAAAATCCATAAATGCCGGAAAAATGCAAATTAGTTAATGATTTGATAGGGCGACATTTGGTATAATGATATAGAGTTCTCGCTAGTTTAAAATGCAAGATATACTTTACCTGTAATATGGAACATCTTTACAATGATTTCTTTCGTTAAGTTATTCACGACTATATTAAGAAACAACTTAGAATTACTTAGAATGCCACGCGAAATACGTTGTGGTTATCAAGTAATTATTAATTATGACATCGATGACCGAACGATGCTGGTATATACAGACATAATTCCCCGAGAAAACTACTTAATCTTCACATATATAATAACAAGGAAAATACGCTGGACGGGATTGAATATTTCTCATGATCACAGATTAGTTATAATCTCGTGTACAGCAGACACTTACATCGTAATCCAAAGAAGTAATTGATTTAGGTACTACAACCTCTTCTTACATTCAATTACCCGCTAACGTCTCTATACTCAATTAGAATAGATCATTCCAGAACTTTTTGCGCTGCCTTTAATTGCATCTACTACGTGCAATTACATAGGTATACATATATGGCCTGTTGACTTTCATTTCCCCCTTTCTATCAATCAAATATCAGTTACTGTTAATATCTGTTCATTTCGCTTAATTATGTTTGTACATAAATGTATTTAGGAATGGTATTTTATTTTATATTCAACGTCAAGAATTATGCACTTTACGTAACCTGGATAGTAAGTATCTTAGAAGAGATATAGGAAGCGTTGCAGCAATCCCAATAAATGCTTGTCTTTAGAGCTGGATCTCAAATCTGTAACTAGTTATATCCCCTAATAAAGAAAGGACTCTGAAAGCATCGCATAACTCGCGATTTGTATCGTGAACTTAACTGTTGCGTCGCGTCTATCTGCGAACGCTTGTTGATTTTATTTCGTTCTGAAACAGCACGTAAAATCATTACTCAAATAGAACAGATTTTTCTGTCCCTAATAAAGAAATGCCATGTTAAGCGATATTTTTAAAACCTTGTATCAAAATAGTTAAGAAATTCCAATCATAATCATAGTAAAATCATAAATCTAAAAAAAAATTATATACTTAGTTTTTTGTAATACTTCCTTTCTGTTAGTATTAAATAATCAGACAGAGGTATACACTATTAACACACAGACTACTTTTCTTTACGTACCCCTTCAGGGAAATTCACGCATGATGTAATGTACGACCCAATGTACCCATTTGATGGGACACCGTAATAACAGAGTCAAGAGAGACGTACAGCAACATTTTACATGTGTGTTTGAATGTATGCATGTGTTATGTTAGGCGCTTGAAGCAGACCTGGGCTACAACGAACGATACGTAGACTTGAATAACATCGACAATTATCGACCTTGATGTTGACTGATAGTGATAAACTTTTATTAAGGTTTTCGACCTTCGATGAGCAGGTGGTGAGTATAGTACATATTAGTATGACATAAATCATCCTAATCTGCTACGTATCAGGTATATTATGGTAGTTTTTCACACACGCGATTTTTCCGTATATTTATATACATATATGTATATATAAATTCATTCAGATATTGATTTATCTGAGCGCTTGATAACAGAATATATATTGACACTCACATGTAACTTGAATGATTGATGAGCTACTGGTATTGCTAATATTTGCGAAATCATTACTTTTTATCGTGCAATGTCTGGTAGATTTTAATTTGTAAATTTTATTTTATACTTGCCAAATACCACATGACAATGTAGAATATTGCTTCCGGGGTGTTAGTGCATTCAGCCAATAAATTCCTTTCCAGATTGGCACACAATAGTACAGACATATTTTATGTGATGCTACAGAAATAAATTTTAAATTTCTGGTTCCGCAAGCGCTGGTACTAGTTACAAAGTGTTATGTAATTATTTGTTGAAAATAAATAATTAATTACTGTTTCTAAACGAAATCCGTATGTCATTTGCTTATAGTGACATTTATGACATTGACATTTGAGACGTGTTACTTTTTTTTTCTTTTGGCAGGAATGTCTGTACGTAGTGGTTGTCATTTAAAAAAATTAAGTTTAAAATCATTCTTCAGATATTCTTAACGACTAGGGCAATTTAATTTCAATTTTTATTAACCTAGATATACCTATCTGTATTTTAAGTAATTATCAAATCCATTTAATTGACGTACTCATTATGAAATAACTATACACGTGTTTAAATATTCTAAAATTAACTTATGTTCTAGCAGATCTACCTCTTATCAACGTAGGTGTTGGTATGTCTAGGTCTAGTCAATTTGTTAGCTAGGTTCTGTCATGTAACGAACGGCGAAACTAAAATCGTAACACAGAGGGATTTTCGAATTATTACTACTTATCTGTAAAATAATTTATTATTTACTGTAACCATGGCGGTATATAATGCCTGTAATATCTATTGACTTATTCAGCCAGCAATCGAAGTTTCTGATTATAAACTCTATATGTTGGTCGTGTACCTACCTAAGTTTACATTTGTGCAAAATTATGAAATATATTTTTCAATATCGTTGAAATATACAGATATAGAATTTTGAATCATAAGACGAATTAAAAAAACTTAAACGTAACATTACGTTTGTAATCCCCGAAGGGGTAGGCAGAAGAGAGTAGTACACCCCCACGATTCACCAGTTACGTTTAAATCCCATAATGGAATATAATAACGAGGCTGTCAAATTAAAAACATTTAGTAATCCGGCCCAACAAACAGAGTCTTCATTTTAATTTGTCCTTGCTAATACGATCTCAGATTATCCGATTAAACCTTTCTCTTTTTTAAATCGTGAAGTAACAAATACAGGCTCACCTATCTCGACCAAATAGGCCGTGTTCTGACTGATGGGGGAGTTAGAAGTCTCCAAAACCGGCGTGCATGTATGAAGAGATTGATGAATGTGATAGGGATAATTGGTAAGGATAATTGGCACTCCGTGCTCTCTGCCTACGCCGTAAAGGACCTGGCGTGAAGATATGTATGTATGTATGTAAGTAACAAATATATATACGGAGCAGTCAACAATGCGACAAGTCTGTTTTTTTTAAATTAAATGATTAGCCGTAGGCTCACCACTTATTCCATGGGGTGTAAACGTAACTGCTGAAACGTGAGAATGTACTAAAGTCCTTTACCTACCTCTTCGGGAATTACAGGCGTAATATTACGTTTAAATGATTAGTCATATTAGCCAGTGGCTTTGTTTCGTCTACCACATGTTCTTACCAACAACTTGGATTGGGTTGACAGCAATGACAGCTTTGTGGGCCACTCTGGGGGTTATGGGTTCAACCCTGCACCCCGGGACTCCTGGTTTAAAATCCTGGGCGCAATCTTCTTAAGAAAAATTAAGCATAAACGTCACTTGCGATAACGATGTGAAAAACATCGCGAAGGAACCTGCACATGTTAGAGTAGTCCAAAAAAGGTATCTAAAAGATGTAAAGCCCGATCTTGGCCCGCGTAGTAGACTATGGTCGTAACCCTCTCTTTCTGAGAGGAGACCAAGAGAATGACGGTAAAAGGGTTAAAAACCAAGAGCTAGAGCAGCTAGAGAATGCTATTACGTGTTAAGTACTAATTGAAATGCACCCGATTTAGTCGCCCTTAATTGATATGATGTACTTGTTCGTGCGACCTCTCTGGCGCCAGATTACACTCTCGGCTGGCTAGTAACGCACCCTTGTCACTGGGAGTGCGGTAGAATTTCAATTATACATACACAGTACAAAATTATACTTTTAGAATGCCTTAGAGCTGGGAAGAATCGGGTAAAATTATTTCGATTGTACGTCACACTTAATTCAAGGGAGAAAATCATATTGAAACATGATGACGGGCTCAGAAGGTTATAAGTATGTATAAATATGGCTATCATTATAATATAACGCATACTAGATTAAACGCGAGCGAAACTAAACAGATGGTAGTACCACTGTCACTGTCCGAGTCTCAGTATTGCGCAACCTTATCATTCATAGCCCCTATCGACAACAAGCACTTGAACTCTTCATATTCTGACAGCTTGATCGGAAAAAGTTTCATAATGTAGTATCCAGAATCTCTTAGGATAAATCCACACACGGACATTTAACCCTGAATTAGGCCAGGCGTTTGCTATATCAATTACAATTACATGTAAATTTCTGAACACTTAAATAATTAACGATACACAAAGCATTTACTCGTGGTCATCGAACAAGTGTTTTACCTGGGACCTAGGACCTCCTGGGGCCTGATTATTTGAGGCATATCTTAGAATATTGCCTCGCCTGATAGATTTTCACTTCTTCGACCCATTTAACATTCCACTGTTGAAACACGGGACTGTGCTCAGAAGGAAAGGGTTAAGGCCATTGTCTGCCATGCTGCAGAAGTGCTGGCTGGCATTACATGCCTTAGACAACATTTTATGTCAAATGGACACAGCTTTACATTTGTAGTTATTTCGTGGATGTAATCCGCGAAAACCGCTACTAAATCCTCCACCTAATGCCTACAGTATTAACAGATTTACTCGCCGATAACATGGCAATAAACAGATATGATAAGAAATACAATATTACATTGATGATAATCTATTCCAATATTGTAAAACGTACCTAAAATATTCGTATATAACAACAATCCACGTACGAAAAGTTTGGTGAAATCGTTCCTGGAACCATTCGACCAACGAGGCAGTCAATAAAAAATATTGTCTGTAAATACATATAGTATTAATGTATTAAATAAATGATGAATGAATTACGTACGATGTTTAACGAATGTAGTGCAAGACACCAAGCGATTAAGTGAGATGAGTATCTGCGAAAAGCTGTGGACAGCTGGTGCGGTAAACCGAGAACAGGTCTCAGTGGCACTGATAAGTCCAGCAATGGATATACAAGCTGAAGAAGATACTCTTAACCTGTTCTCAAGGAATTAAAATGAACGCGGTAACAGTAGGTATTTGACAACTCTTTTGGTCATTATCATTTTTAAAATAGAATACTTGTCGTCTATATCTGTCTACCATCAAACAGACGTGTCGTCATAGTTTCGGAACGAAAAGTGAGACAAACGTTTGAAAATCGTGGACGTCCCTATTTATACCAAAAAAATAGTTACAGTTCTTGTCTCCAAAGGGCTGGCAGTTACTTTGTACAAAGGCTTAGCCTTATAATTCAGGGAGGTAATACTGCCAATGTTTCGGGAACCATACCTCACAGTCACAAAGACATTTTATGATTTTTTTTTATAAATTGTTTTTTTTTTAATATTACTATTATTATTTTTGAAATGTCTCATATTTATCTTGTTCCACAATTTGTCAGGATGATATCTATTGGGTAGTTACAGATGCATTTGAATTTGAACATGAAAATCTATGAGCCCTTCATTATCATCCAACATCAAGACGATCGTTACTACGCACTACTTAATGATTCACGGCTTGTCGAGTACAATGCAATCCAATCCAATCCAATTGTTAGTCTAAGTACTGTCAAATTAGTTGACTAAACCATTCATTTATGCATCCTCTATTTCGACTTCGTAAATTATTCACAATTTATTTAATAAAGACGACACGAATATATCATAAAAAGTTATCAAATTTATCTGGTTTAATTACAATCTACATTGTTATAATCTTATGAACGCTATCTCTAAAATACCTAGTAACTGTTGATATGTCTTTCAATATATGAAGTTACAGAAGTTAAACATTAAAATATACTAAAATAAAAATAGTCATGCATTTTTATACTGTAGCAATTGCTTGACAAGCTACGTCATATCATAGCAAACCATAGACAAGCCAGTAAATATGCAAAAAAACGCATTGAGTATAACTGACATCAGCTGAAATTTAAAAAATAAATTCAAAAATGGAATGAGATCATTGAGTATTCGAGGACTTAATTTATTTCTAAGAGATGATCTGACCACAGCGTTTCTTTATTGAGTGTAATTGAATGATTCTTCGTTTTTGATGGGACAATAATATTACAATGGCACTGTAGCATACATAGTGAATAATCGCATAACTTGACAGGATGAACCCATTGTAGGTTTTTGAAAGTGAGCAAGCAAAAATAATATTTATTTATATATTCTTTAGAGTATATATTTGAAATGAAAGCACAAAAATCGTACACGCCTACTCATGTCGCTGACCGTGATTATGACTTTGAATATTTTTGTCTAAATATCAATAAATTCATGTACTCAATAAATCATCGTCCCTTGTGTACAAATGCTTGAACCAAAGTAATATACGAGTAATTAATAATTTATATACAAACCTTTAAAGATCGCATCAGAAATGAGGCAATCCGACAGAGAACCAAAGTTATCGACATAACCCATAGAATTAACAAGCTGAAGTGGCAGCGGGCTGGTCACATTTGTCGCAGAACCGATAGCCGCTGGAGCAGACGTGTTCTGGGGTGGAGACCGCGACTTGGCAAACGTAGCGTAGGACG
>DWEE01001411.1:0-13444 GCA_018245755.1 Parelbella macleannani
GTGTCTTATATGCATATGCGTAATCTCGTGAAGAAACATTCCAATTGTGACATCATCTTGTCGCTAAATATTTTTGTAAAATATCGATTTTATAGTGTCGTGTATGTAGTGAATGTTACCAAAGGTGTTACTGATATTTGAATAAGTAAATTGTTACTATTTTCGGAAAGAATTACGGTTCGATGGATCAAAAATTAATGTTTGGGATGATTGTTAATGCTTAAATTTTTATTCTATTATTAGTGTTTTAAATCGATTTAGATTATTGAACCGTTCTGCAGTAGACTTGAGTATGAGAGGAGTTACATTACGTTAATTCTCCATCCGTTCAAGCTTCGGTTAAGGTCTTTCATTTGTTGTAATAAGGTTTAGTTACAAAATATTAAATGTTCATTTAATAAGATATATGAGAAAACAAAGTATTTATGCCACAGACTATAAAATAGAATCTAAAATCATTATCCGACTTGTAACTTTGATTATATTATAGTAATTTTACTGTCAGTAATTTTTTTCATTGAATGAGATATCAATATATTAACAATAAGTATTTGTATTAGTAATGAAGGAGCCTGGACTGTTTGTGAGTAAATTTTTGAAGATTTTACCGGAGAATGAGCGGTCGCAGATGTGATGACGATGTGGGCTGACAACCCAATGAATTGTTAGAAGAAATCCCTGCCCAGATTTGTTGAGTACATGGGTATAGTGTGCTAATTTGAACAATTTCAATTAGGCCGATGCATAATCATGTTGGTTGCGTTAGGCTGAAATGTGTTATATTATTTTATTAAATATTTTAACGACCATTCCGATTTTTTATTTATTTCGTTTGCGATCTCCGTGTAGACACGTGCACTTACATCACATATCATTATTTTTTTCTCAATCATTAAATCTTTATTTTAATATCCAGCTTTCAACTTATCGTAGGTGTAATATGTTTTCCTGTTCAATTTGTCTTGCATATTAGCTGTTGTCTTGAAATTGTTTTGTCAATCGTTCTTACTAACACTTTTTCTTAAAACAAGGACTTGTAAAATTTTAAAATAAATGTTTAAGAAACATTTGCTATTTTGATCTATATATCGTATCCAATAAATATCAAATAATTATCATTTGCAGAGGGTCAGCTAATTATAATTCGATCCAGGAAACATCTGCTGATTCACCGGTACACTTTCAACCGACAACGTAAGAGTGGCTCGGGCTGGTCTTGGTACTGTTCGTTCTACCATCGCGGCTGCAGGATCATGGCGATTACTACCGAAGATTTCAAGGTTTTGGAGCTGAGAGGACACCACACGCACGACCCACCGTCTTTAATACACGATGAAGGTGGTTCATATCAAATGTATCTTTAAATTATACTACAGGTCAATGTATTTTTATCATTCTTGTTGTATATCGTCATGCCAGCTACATCACGGGGTAGGTAAAGAGTAACTAGTTTTAATTATCTCTAGTGGTCTAGTTGTATAGACGTACTTTGGCTACATTAATGACAATATTTTGTATTTTTAGATTTTAAAATGTGATGTTTTTTTTGTAGCGATGTCAAACAGATCTCATTTCTAGTGTATTTAGCTGTATTAAATGTTAGTATATTACTATGTTCTTGTTAAAATTTATTTGATACTACCCAAACTTTCTTATTAACAGATTTCATTTGACAATTTTTTCGTTTTAATTTTCGTTCTTTATTGTGTACCTGTTTTTGATTTATTATTTTCATGCTTAAAGGGCCATTGTTGTTAGTTAGTTTACAACAAACGGTATAATTTCATTATTAGGATTCTCATATTTTATTCAAAAACTTTGTATGTCCTTTGGAATGAATGTCTGTTATATTAAAGACGGCGTGTATCATTACAGTCTATCTTGAAATTCTTATTTAGTTTTTCTCTCACTGTTGTGTTTCTTATTTATACGTTAAAGTTGCACGCCGATTAATAGAGAGTAAATATAAATTTGTTTTTCATAATAGGAGTCATTAACTTTCACATATTGGTCTCCAACTAACACGTGATTGTATTTTTTAGATTGTAGAATGATTACGATCGGAAACAAAAAGTTTTTGAAAGTGGGGGAGCACACGTTTAATCGTCAACGGAGGAATCTTAAGGGCTGGGCGTGGTATTGCTCATCGTACCACCGTGGGTGCAAAGTCACGGTGGTGACCACACTGGACTTTCGGCTCTTGGAATACCAAGGACAACATGTCCACAATCCGCCCTATTTGTGGCAGCACGCAAACGGAACATACCAAAAAACTAGAGTCAATTTGACATTATAAATCATTTTATATGTTTATATTTGTGAAAATTAAGTATAAATTGGAAGGTAGAGTCCCTCTGTTCAATCCATTGCTGCATCAATTTCTGCCGCAAAGCAGCATAATTGTTAAAGCTTTTTACTTGAAATATTATTTAATTTTTATTTCTGTGTCGTTGATATCAGAATCCCATTTCCGTCAAATAAAATGGCATATATTTGAATAGCGCTAGGTAATTCAGTTTAAGGATATGAGATATTTATTACTTTGAATTATATACGAGTATAGCGAGTTAAGTAATAACTACACTTCATTAATATACGACCTTAAGAAAATTTTTATTTTTTTTGTTCTTGTCTGAATTACAAAATTTATATGCGCTAGTAAGATATTTTGTATTTTTTATAATACAAAGCAACCTATAAATAACATTACGCTTGTGTTTCCCCGATGGAGTAGGCAGAAGAGTGCAGTACCTACTTCCATTCTTCCCTCGCTATTTTACATGTTCCAACATGGAATATGTGACGAACCTATTGCCACACACGTGAACTTTCAAGTTATCAAAACTCAGTAATACTTTGCTCTACCCGTGAATCGAACCCGGGACCTTAAATATATTATATTGTACCTTGTTTATATTATAGATGTAGTAAATTGGTATGGAGGTCCCGTGAACGTTTAAGTGTAGCCTCGAAGGACTGTATCTGTTTGTCACAAATTTTGTAACTTATTAAATACTACTTAGAGCCTATATCGTTATGTAAGTCCCGTTTCACTTTTATATCGAAATACGACAAACTAATTATGCTGCTTCACGGCAGACATACGAAGCAGCAACTTTGCTTCCTTAATGAAGTTACAGAATGAGCGTCCTACAACCTTTATTACTACTCGGTATTACACTTCCGGGTTTACCTTCTACTCTACACAATACTCGTATTGATTATTTCATTACTTATCTTAAAGTTTACAGAAAGTTTAGACTTTAAGTATATTTTTGTAAAATATTTACATGTATTATGTAAAATATCGTCTACGGTACGTTCAATCACGTCACAATTTGGAACTCTTTTTACTTTGAACTAGTTTCTAATATTCTATGTATGGAATGTATCTCAAATAAAGACTTTTTTTGTAATACTTATTACTCCAAACAGGAAGTCAATAAAAATATTTTTTTTTCAAGTAACAGTGTGTATTCATTTAAAATATAAAGAGAAAACGAAACGGGTTATGAAAGGTGCTCATGGTGTGTTTTGTGTTATCTGTGTTATTCAATATTATTATGGTTCTGCACCATACGGTTTTTTGTGACGGCGGGAAAGACGCCCGCGCGATACACGCGCCCCGACTTGGCACCTTCCGCGCCCGCTTATTTCCGTGAATGTTTTGTGATCAAGTCTCTATGTGACTACTACATAGAGATTACATTACCTAGCATTAAATCTACCGCGCAGTATTATTTATTGACGTCCGCCGTCTTTATTTGATTCGTTTTATATATTGTCTTAATGATATGTAATTAGCCAATAAATTAATGTACACATTTGACCTCACAATAATTCTCAAAATAATTTTAAATTTATTAAGATATTTAAAGCTTCTGAGTAGATTTACATTTCATGAATTTTTTTGTTAAATACAATTGTGGGGAGCATTTTATACATGTGCTTGTTAGCATGTTACGTAATACGATTAATTACGAACCAAAGCTAGAGCTTCTCACAAGACTCCACATTTTGCAACAATTGCATAATGGACATGAACAGCACTAATTGATAGTTATAACTAAGTCATATTTACGATATTACCATAAACTGAAAACAAGAGTATTCCACGTACACTGCATACGTTACTGCAAAAATATGTGCGAGCATCATTATGTGGCTATGTACCTACATACGACTATTTAAACCAATGTATGTAATTTTATAATTTGACTTAATAAAAGCGTTTTTAAAACTGTTCCGTCGCATATGGACCTGTAGCATAATACTTTTATCAGGAAAGATGGTCTTTATCAGACGACTTCTTCACAGGTCGCGTCATTCAGATGTGGAACGGAAGGAAGTTTTTGTTGGTCAAGAATTTTACGTACAACCGTCGTCAGAACGCCAAGTTCAACAGCTGGAGATGGTACTGCGCGAGGTACCACATCAGCTGCAAGGCATCCGTGGTGACCAGCGAAGAATTGTTGGTGCTCCAGTACTGCAATGAACACGACCACCCTCCGCCCAAGCTGGCCCAAGCGTGGAATGGTCTTTATTTTTATCCGTAGCACATGTTTAAGGAATTGTGAGGGTCATGTATACGAAAATAAGAGAATCCTGAATTTTCTTACCTTTGCAGATGGTTCCAAAAGAACATATTACAAAAAAATGTAAACTCGACTCGACTCGACTCGAATCCCGGGCCGAGTTCTATTGGGTCTTTCTAATTTAGATTTTGAATAGAAATTTCTAGTAGTGGCCCGGCGTCTGATCCTGTACCCTGTGTATGGCAATAGGCTCACCACCTACTCCATGGTGGGACGATGACGTTACACGTGAAATTTGCGAATGAACTACACTCTTCTGCTTACTTCTTCGGAGATTACTGGCTTGATGTTATTTCAAGCGTTTTAAATTTACATAAAGTAATTCATTTTCAATTGGCGAAAATTTACTCATGTCTGTCACAATACTTACGCCGGTCTTTTTTTAGATTCAGTATTAGGAATTTATAGTTTGTTTACTTTTCTATCATTGATGATAGCTTGTTTACTTTGATGATAAATAATTTGTTATCGTGTTTTAATAACTTTTTTCTAAAGTTCAAACAATATTACGCTACTGTTCCATTCGCTATTGTCTGACAATCATGTTGCTTTTCGTTGTGGCACTTAGTTTTGTCAGTTTTAGTTAGTTAGTAATTTAACATAGTTTAATTTTAGTTAGTTACATGTATTATTTAATGAAGTAATGACGCGCTTTTCACATTGGCCACTGTGGTGTTTTCCTTAGAAGAGTTCCGAGCTTAAAGTCGTACAGACATCTCATCATTCATTTAATTTCTACGAGTATTTACGTAGATATTGTATGTATATATACCTATACTTACATTTCTGATTACTCGTACGTCTGTGAAACCCAATTTCTATTGAACCAATGAGGAATTTAAAGTTCTAATCAAACAGTTATTTTTATTTAACGGCTGATAAAATGTGACTAATAATGTTTTAATTTACGAATCATACTTTGTTATCTAATAAAGTCTCTTTTGTATCTTCTCTCTGTTTGTTTGTGGCGGCCTTGGGTCACTTTTAATCCATATTTTTACATTTAAAATAACATCTAAGGTCATGTTCAGGCTTTGCATTGTCTTTAGCTCTGTGCGAGTCACATTTAGTTTTGCTTATTAGACATCTTGAAATATTGTTGAACTGTTTTTTTATTATCTGTAGTCTGGATAAAGAATTGAATTTTAAAAATGAAATTACTATATAATACACTCATTAAAATGCCAAAATTTATCTGTCCAAAAGCGATGTTTGTACAAACGAGACGCGGGCAGCCGGCGATACAACTGAACCAGTACAGATACCTCAGAGCTGAGAGTAACATGGGGAAAACTAGATGGAGGTGCGCAAGACGATGTTCCGGGTGCAGAGCTTCGATCATTACATATGAAGAAATGATCATTAAGCGCACAGACTGTCACAACCACGATTTGTGAGGCAATAGGACCATGTCCGCGTAACACATAGGTATTTGAAGGATAGAGTCGCAACTAAGCATAATGTCAGAACACAGCGAAATTGACGAGTTGATTTCACGGTAACAGATCTAATATGATGAGTTAATTTAAAATACAAGATTGCTATGAGCTCAAAATTTTTAATGTAAATATAACTTTATTATCACGATTGTAACGTAAATATAGTTTTATAAGTTAATGACTTTTTCTTATAGAATAATTAATTTTATATGATTGATCGGTTTATATAATATAATGTCCATGTCGCGGCGAATAAATAACTTATCCCCCGATTTCAACCCGGGATACCAGGGTGTCATAAGACATGAATAATTCCGGCGCTAGCAGATAGCGATATGGCTCATCCTGTCCACGTCTAAATGCTCTGGCCACTTCCGGGCCGTAGATAAAGCGATGCGAGATGCCGTAGGTACTCTGCCATTCCAATTCGCATGCTTGACGTGAAGATTTTGGGTAAATCTCTCAGGGGTGGCCTATGTCTAATAGTAGACTTAAGCTGATGATGATGATGGTCATTAGTCTATGTATATAATAGTATATATGCTTCGTAAGTCAGTAAAGTTTCGCTTTGTGTATACTTCATTATAAAATAACACAGTAAATGTTTGTTTCCAGCCGCAATTTTTGTGACATCGGCCAGAGGTCAGGCGGCTATCCAGTTCGATAATAACGTGTATTCCATAGACTACACGAACAACTTAAAGACCCGATGGCGATGCGTCAAAAGGGCTAAGGGATGTCGAGCATATATTTTCACAATTGATAACGTTATTGTTAGAAATTCCGATAAACACAATCATTAGTAGGTTTATGTGAAAAGGCGCGAATAATTTTCAATGAAAAACATTCATGGCGTGTTCATATTGGTGAACTAACCCTCTTTATTTGTTGTCGTCCACGATGAATAATTGAAAAAAAAGTCTAAATTGATCCGTAACTAAATCAGAGGTGGAAGAAAAATTGTTATATTTACTCACATCAAATAATCTATGCAACGTGATATATATTGAAAATAAAATGAATTGGTAACTCCATAGAAAATATTTGTGATAATATTTTGGAAAATATAAATTAAATATATAATATAGATCATCGTCAATCATTCTTTATAAATCAATAAATTTCGCCAGACAAATACTAAATGTTATTAATATACTGTTTGTGTTCTCTAAGAAAATCATATTAGGCTAATTCGCTAGTAATTGATAACACGAAGCATACATAGTACATCCTCACATTTATCATATATCGAAGAATTATGGTGAAACATTTTGTAATGTTCAGTTATTTAATTTATTTCATTATTTTATTCTCTTTGAATGTTATAAATACAATATGAATCCCGCAAGGGAGCACCCTGACTCAACATATTTACTGTGTACATGAAAATACATAGATATCAGCGAGTGTTTCAACTAAACTTGATCAACTAAGCTTCAAGTCATGATCTGTGGGTATGTAATTCCTAGCAGCAGAACCCCTAGTCCTAGAAGCAGGAGAAATGTTAAGATAATATACTTTGAAGAAGGCTTGTCTGGGTAGGTAGAGAAAGACGTGTGTTTGATAGGATGCTCTGTATTTTCTTTATCTATGAACGAGTACGACTACGAGGGCGATGGTGTGGTAGCGAAGCGGCTGCTGGTCACGTACTACTTTTAAATTATAATTAATTGAGTAAAGCAATTGCGCGTTACTGCAGCGCCAGCAAAAACGAACAACCGATGAGCCGCTTGAAGGGATGTTCTCGAACATACTTCTTAGAGATCACACAATGCTAACATATAAACTAATGACATTCTCTTAAGCGGTAATGTAATCGAGACTTATACTTTCTTGGTTGTTTCAACGTTAATCAATTTTTGATAAGGTAATAATTTTTTTTAGATAAATACCTTTGGAGTCCCTTTTGTGAGTATTGATCGGGAAAATGAGTCCCGCCTTTCTAAATTTATTGTTACACGTGCTTCAAACAAATTGAATGTAGTTCCTGGATTTTTTTTGCAAATGTTCAAGTTTAATTCCATTATAATATAAATATCGATATGTTTGAAGAGGGTTAAACATTATAAATACTCAACTAAGTTATGATTTCAGATGCATTCTTCGTAAAATCCAGCCGCGGCCAAGTGGCCATTGTGTACAATAATAATAGGTATTTAAAAGACTATTCGACAAGCTACAAAACTAGATGGCGCTGTGTGAAGAGAGCTATTGGCTGCAGAGCTTTCCTCACAACAGTGGAGGGAGTCATAGCTAAACTAGTTGATGAACATAACCATTAATAATAATCATATACAGCTACATTATATGTAATGATTACGTTTTAATGTTTTTATGCTATCATGTCTTTTTTTATTATTCGAACTTTTTACCATTTGTATTATTATTTATTATGGAATAGGGATCCTATTACCACACGGGGCACACATTAATAATCAATTTAGATTATTTTTTTATCAACTTGAAGTAATTACCTATTTATATTGATCTTGTGTGTACGCACTGAAGATTAAAATGTAAGGTAAGGTAAGCAATTAATTTTTTTCATAGGCAAACATGATGAACTGTTACTTAGATATTTCTGTTTGCTGTCTGTACTTTCGAGGAATTTATTACAGAAACTTATTACTGATCAAATAAATATGTGTTCCAAACAAGTAAAAACAAATAAATATGTCGTGGAAGTAAAGGAAATATATTTAAATTGCCTGTGTTTTCCACACTGCTGTTGTGGTGTGATTTTATATTTTGCTCGTATGATTAATCTGTTGGCAATGGCTCCACTGTCACCATCATCATCGTCATACATGCTCTTATAGAGTTCTTATGGACTAATGAGCTTTATTCTATGGGACACCTGACTTCTTGAGAATGAAAAGTTTTTGGACTTTAATCCACCACACTCATCAAATGCGGATTAGCTGCATGCCTTGGATAATATTATGGAGAATTCTTAAGCGTCTAGGTATCTCAACTTTGTTTTCGTTCACCGTTATGTAATATAAAATATAGATACCCTTTTAGAAATGTTAAATAATCTACGAGTTACATGGTAATATATTATATTTATAAGTGTTATGAGAGAGTTTTGTTTTTATAGTTATATTTTATCATATCGTTTGAGGCATATATTTTATTTTTATGCTTTTATTTGGTCATAATATGATTTTGCTTGAATATGGTTCTATTTGATTATTTCATAAGTGTTTTTTTGGTCATAATATTTTGGAAACAAAGCGGCTACTTAACCTTAATCAAATTCTCTACTACAATAAATGTAGAAAAGCTTAAATGTATTGGTTGTTGTAAAAATATATTTTGAAGGTAGAAGAGGTATGGTTCTAGATTTAGAACACAAAATAAATCTTTTGCAATAGTTTTAAAATCTATTTTTGTTATAAGTTGTACGCCATTTGTGATTATGACGTCATCTTTCATTTTTTAAATATACCCATTACTCACAAGACAAAATTAACACTAATATTTTTGTTGCAGTTACTTTTGTTTTTAACAAAGACGGGAAACGGTTGGCCGTTTTCGATGGCTTCACATATTATTCCTGTGACAAGATGGGTACCAACTTATCCGGAAGTATGTGGAGATGCACCAAGGGATATCCTTGCAAGGCTAGGTTCAAGGCATCTTACTCTGGGCAAGTGGTCCGGGTGACCACATTAGTCCACACTCACGAGCGACCGGCGATCATGATTCATAATGGAATTTTGGTGAAGGTGAAGAAGAGGTATAGACGAGAAGCGCTTCTCCACCGTTACGGCATTCCTTATACCACTCATAATATGTAAATAACCTAACCTATTAATCAAAGGAGTAAATTCTAGACGGTTACGATTGGAGATATCCAGCTGTTATTTTGCCTTCGATTTTGACAGACGTAATATGAATATGTCAAGAATATTTGATTGAAAATCGAACGTCTGTAAGCGAATGTTAAACAGTTTGTGGGTATTTGGAATTATAAATTCCTGGGTGACCTATTAATATCAAATTGGAAATTAAATCGTCTATTGTCTGTGGCTACCCAACGGTTAAAGAAATTTTGTTATGTATCTCACCTCTCAAATTACGTGGAATGGGTGCTTTATGAAAATATGTGTTACTTGTGATATTACGATTTTTGTATTAACCGTGGTCGATATGAAAAATGCCCGACAAATACCCAAAAATCCAAAACAGCTGCCCAATTGCAGAGAATATAATAAAAAAAATTATTTTTCAGTGGTTATATCAAATTTTAAAAATTTTATTTTTTCATAGAAAAAATATGATTTGTTTTATTGTATAAATTGTATATTATTACCGTAAAAGGATTCAGCGTATTTTTAATGCTATGTAGGCAATCTATTGGTATCGAAATTTCTCTAATGTTGTAAGAATGTTAAGAAATATCAAAATGTCTGTTATCTGATAGTCATGGAAAAAACGCATGTCGTTCCCGAAGGGGTAAGCAGAGGAGGGTAGTACACTCCCACGTTTCATCAATTTCGTTCACGTCCCACTATGGATAGTCATGGGGTATTTCAATTGTTAATGCGGCCATCGGTACAGAGAAGGAATGATAGGTAAAAATCAGTTGCGATTCCGTGTCAGCACTGAATGGTTTAAAAGCAATTTAAATTTTGTTAAATTGATGACAAACTATGACGAATGATATTGACAGGCTATTAATCTATCACATATTACATATTTCGTGGTAGGTTGATTGGTCTGTATAGTTTTTTTACTCTAATACATTATGTAAAAAAATCTTGTGTATATAAAATGGCACTAAAAGCGATACTCTGACGTCGTGAAGTAATTATATATGAAATGTTTAATTAAACAATAACAGTCAAAGTCATAATTAACTTTTGAATAATTATTAGGGGCAACTCGTAATATTTGTTTCCGTGCTTCAGAGAGCAAGTTAAGCAATCGATCTCCGTTAATATAACTAGATAGATGATGGAACTTTGTCGGAGATAGAAAACTTCGGATAAGCAGAATGTTCGAGAATGTGCGAGAAAATTCAAGGATTTTCGAGGATTGTTAGGTACCGAGGCGCCTTTAACAATCTTGTAACGTATTAAATTTATTGTTTCGTTAGAAACATGTGAAACTTTAACAGAATTTTAAAGTATTTACATATTACTTTTTATACTTAGTTGTTATTGTATAGAATGTTGTTCCGTTATTATTACCGACAATAGTGAGTTGTTATTGTATATTATGTATGATTGATTATATTACATCTTGTAGTATTTTGAAGTTATTAAACCTGATCCAAACCTTTGTCTTTTGATACATTATCTCGTATTATAATCTATATGAATTTTCTACTTCTTTTCAAATTTGGAATGTTGCTCACGTACGTGCCTTTTCAGTTATGTCACTACTGCTCCACTAAGAAAAGACTGTAGTGAAATAATCATTTCTGAGAGTACTTTTGTTTGGGTTTTTAACACGAATAATGTTGATAATGGCAACGATCTAGATTGTTCTAGGAATACAATCACAGCGGTTCTTATTGATACAACCTTAACTGTATAAGAAAGAGTTTTTGCTAATCTAGTTGGGAGCTAAGTGAAAATTATTTACCTATACTGGTTAAATAACATTACTTTGGTTTATTGTCCTACGTCATGTTTGTTTTTATTGTCACTATACAGATTATTGAAGCTGTTGTTAGTTTCTGTCGGTTAATTCTTAATTTAAATCTATATAATATGTATGTGTAATACATGTATAAATGTACAATATATTTGGGGAATATATATTCTTATTTCCCACATAAATGTACCATCGATTTAAATTTGGGACATCTTTTAATATGCTAATTTTTCCGCAGTTTGCTTCGTACAAAACAGAGCGGGAAAAAGACTGGCCATAATTCACGGCTATACGTTCTACTGCGGGGTTCGGGGCACGAGGACCAATATCTGGAGGTGTACCCGCTGGGGACAGTGCAAGGCCAGATTCATAATGAACTGTGACGGTGATGTTATAACCGCACAACTTATACATATGCACCCCTCGCCGACCTTCGTGATACGTGAAGGCATCTATTACAAGATTTGACAATCCCTAAAATTTGACTTTTAAGCGTTCTGTATTAGTATAAAATTTATCCTGTTCAGGAGCCGGTTATAAATAGATTTTTTCTATTTACCATTATAAAAATTCTAACGATTTTAAATGTTATCACGGAAGGGATAAGGGTCCCATGGAATACGCTCACCACCTATTTCATGGGACGTAAAACCTAACTCGTGAAACGTGGGAGGGTAATACACTCGTCTACCTATCCCTACGGGGAGATAAGCGTGATGTTACGTTAAATAGATATGTAGGTTCTACGCTTGTAATTATCTATTAAATGTAAAATGTAGGTACTGAGTTGTATTCATATTGTTCGGCTGTGTCTTTTACATTGTTATATAGGTAACTGTCCACATATTTTTTAATTTAAACATTAATTACACGTACAATATGAACGTTATTGAATCCCGCACTGAATGTTATTGAATCCCGCAGGCTTTCAATCCCTAGTTGGTAATACTATTGCCTAGATGGAAGCCCTATCGAGTTTCACAAGCCTTTGCTGATACTTGTTTGTCTGTCTTTCAGGCGGAACATAACTAATAAATGTGTTTTTAGCAGCAAAACCATGTTTAACTACATATAATGCTTCTGCTATGTATTGTCCCTTTGAATATTTTTGTTCTATATGTAAAATAATGTACATTGTATTACAATAATGAATTTATATCTGCATAATTAATCAATGACTTATGTATTGAATAAAAGCAAAAACAGTATCAGAACTAGTCTAGCCGTTACCACGTGATACTTGAAACATTAATCGGTATTTCGAAAATATTAATAATTTCAGTGCATAATAATTTCTATTCTATTTTTGGGATTTTAAAGAATTTATTAAATATTATTGCGTCCAATTAAGAGAATGCTAGGTTTGTACATGTGTATGGCATTAATGCCATGTGGCTGGGGCACGGGGATTTCCGTGACAAAATTCAGAATGTAAGTCAGGTGACATTTGAGAGATCAGTTCATAAAATAGAGTTTGTTTGCAACTCAAATTTTTAATTCATAACCTGAATTTTGTATTCCGTTTCAAAGAACCTCTCTTTATATTTTAATGTTTAGTGAAAAATGTGCATTCTTAACATTTATAGTAGAAAGCGTTCTTAAACGTCATATAATTTTTGTTTTAACATAAAAACAATACGCAATGGACTTACAGTATTGTTTTGTTGATAATTTGTGTTTATTGTCGTTTTCTTTTTGTTAATTTTAACTCTAGTCTCTACAATTTTTCTTAATAAAGAATCTGTTTTATATATCTGAATTAATTTAGAGCAATAAAAATCGCGAGGCCAAGAAGGATTTAAT
>DWEE01001412.1:0-13440 GCA_018245755.1 Parelbella macleannani
ATAGAACTTCAAAAAAACACCTAGAAATTACTTAACCATAATTCTCAGTGCAGTATATTTTTATAAACTAATATACAAGATTTCTAAAATGTATAAGATATAAACCTTATCTTAAATATTATTTGTCATAGTCAGTCTGAATGAATATGGTCATAGAGTCGTTATAAAGTAATTTTCATACATCGTCAACTAAAAAAAATCTTTACGCCCTTTGAAACAAGGATGTAATTAATGTAACATTAATAATTACACGCTGAAAGTAAAGTAAGGAGTACGATGTTTAAACACATAACGGAGGTATTTCATAAAATATGTAAGGCTTAGAATCTTCGGCTTAAATGGGTAAGTAAAATATGATCATACGAAACATGAACATCAAGGCGACCGAGGAGGGCACAATATCAGCCCGAAAATGCGTAGTAGCCGCGTGAAAGCCTTACTGGATACACGTGAAATAATTCTTTATTCGCTGATATACATATTGGATTAGAAAAAAAAATTCTCTCCGAACCGTTTGTTTTACGTATCCTATTACATTTTATTACTTGCAAGCTTTTTGGAAAGTATTGATAATTTAAAGTGATTCGCTTTGTGTAAAATATTTAAAAATGTACGGGTGGTTACTTGAAAGTGTACAGCATTTTATCATTGTAAGTATTGTATTTTGTTTTAACATGAATTACTCGTCTTCATACGCATATGTTAATCAAAGTAATTAACATTCAGTACGTTGCAATGAAGGATATTAATTAGAATAATATTTATAACTATCTACTAGTTAGAATATTATTTAAAAGTATAAGTAACTGGTAGAAGAATCTTCGTATTTTACAAAATATTTAGTAATATTTGGACAAAGTAATACTAATTTTGTTTCGTTTCATATTGCCGGGTCGCTTACATACATAAGTTTGGACATAAAGTTACCGTTGCCTATAAAATTATATGTATAAATTGAAGTCTACGTGGAGGAATAAGGCATGTTTTTACGATTCATTTCGCTCTACCCCACCAAATTGCCCACTGGTGGAACGAAATAGATTCTGCAAAATTTTGGTCCTTATGTTATGTATATCACTATTTTTATTAGGACATTTCGGATTACGGGCCGTCGGCCGGCTCGCTTAGTTTTCCTTTTTTCTGATACATTCCAATCCGTTCTAACCAATCTTGATTGGACAATAACCAAGTAGGACATATTTGTTTCGCAGATTACTTGATATGCAATTTGTAGCCAGTTTTCCCAAATTATTCATTAGTTTCCCCACTTTGCACTTTGCCAGTTTGCGCAACTATAAATATTTTGATAACACAATCAAGATAATACATGTCTGCCAAAACACACTTGACCAGCGTGGCAAACGGTCCTCTTAACACTTTCTATTCTGGGAGGAGACCCGTGATCAACAATAGAACTATAAAACTGGTTTGATGAATGAACACATTTGTTTTTTCAAATCGTACGCAATTTCTATATTATAGTTTATATAGATCTATTATGTATATTCGCGTGACTAGTTACAAGAAATATTATATAAATGTAATATGTACATACATATAATATATGTGATATGTAACATTACGCGGATAGAATTTTTTTTATTTCTTGTTTAAATATTATGCTGCGAGTCCTGAAAACCTTACCCTTACTTTTTTTTGTATTTAAAAAAATACGCACAATAATTACAATGAAAGCTTTTCATTGAAATACCTTTTTCTCAACTCGTGAAATTCGTTACTCATAAATATATTATTTTAACAAAAAGAAACGAACGTATAGAAGAGGAACAGGCGATGTTAAAATTTAAAAAGATATTTAAAAACCTTAAAAATGGCGTGAGTAGCGTGAAAATATTAGGCGTCTCATGATTTACAATTTTAAATGTTGAATTTTAATTAATGTGAATATCTTGCGATCTAGTTTTTAACGTTGTATATAATCATTATGCTCCTATAACATAATATTACGCCTGCATTTCTTCCATAGGGTAGGCGAAGAAGAGTACTACTCCAAAACCAAAACAACGCTCAGATAAGTGTTATAATTGTTATTTATGAAATTCATCTGAGCCTATTGATGTATCAAATAAGCTTAATAATTTCCCAATATCTTGCGTTCTGTATGAGAGCTTAATAATTATTAATTATTAAGGGGAGATTGTGTGTGGATTGTGATTGTAAAGGAATCTGTATAATGATCATTAGACTTTATATTTCACAAGCAGTACATTTACGTTAGAGTGTCTGGTTAACACACTCTTCGAGATAAACATTAGAAGAGAGAAGGATAAAGAAATTTTTTTTCGCCTGGCTTGATAGTAAAGTGGTTTGTGACTGACAGTTGAGTAAAGCGTCTAAGTTCGATTTTTCCCAGAAGCGGTTTGTGTGTGACGGACAAAAGTATTTGTTCTATATCTGAATATCAAGTATACAAGTATGTTTTACTGTAAAATGTTTCGTAAGTATTTATACACATGATTATGTATGTACCGGCTTAACTCAGGTACACGTCCGAGAGCAGTCGGGCCATCCCGAAAAACGCACGTGAGTTAAGCCGGTACAAATATAATAGTCTATACAAGTATGTATTGAAAATGTTTCTTTATAGTTTATCTGAGTTGCCCAAAGATATTATTAACATGATTATAATTATAAAGTTTCTAAACCGGGCCATATACTAACATAGGTAGTAGATACAAACATGAGTGTAGGAATAAATAGTTCATACATTTATCAGATTCCTATGTCCTAACATCCTTTTATCTGAAATAATAATAAAAAATTAGTAATTATTGAAGTTATTTTGAAATATGTATAACACAATTATGACAACATTTTTGGGACTTCATCATATTTAAAAAGTCTAATTCACGTCGATGTTAAAAGAAAATTAATACTGCCAGGGACAGAAAAGTTACAGTTAAAAGATAATTTAAATCACTTGAAGCGTGAATTTCTTTGGCATAGACAAACGATGGTAGCCGGGGATACTCATTAATTTGAAAACCCAAAAACGCTGATTAATGAAGCGAAGGTCAGACTGATACATCATGAAGCTTAAATTACAGGTCTATACGATCTATAATGATGCAAATATCGTAGATACTGAAACTTTGGGATAACGAAAGTAATAAAGATTTACTAGGTATTGAAGGTTTAATAGGAGTAACGATTTAGTATATGTTTTTACCGATTCACTCAACTTGGAATTGTTCAAGACAAGGGTAAATAGGCGCTTTGTAGGCAAGCGAGCTACATCTGTGGTTATCTCGCTTACCATCAGATGAGATTGTAGTCAAAGGCGGGTCTTGACGATTTAAAAGAAAAGAAATGTAATAGTCGAAAATTGACCATAATTCATAGACTGTTAGAACGTTATTCATGTTTTCTTTCTTCTTCAAAGGCCTATTCGTTATTCAAAGACTATAAATCTTTAAGTAGGTATACCTTTAATTGTCTTTTGTGGAAGGTATTGACTAAACACTAACTGACGTATCTTATATTGAGGGTATAAACTTAATGAATGTTTGAATTTAATGAATGAATGAATGTTTAAAATGTTAGCAATAGCACTTCTTCTCCATGTGAAGTTTATCATAACTATCATCAGCCTGTCTACGTCAATGTATACGTGTGATTATAGGCCTGCTTGTTAATGGTCATAACCTTCACGTTGAAAATGCGGGTTAGGGATTGTGAAGAAAGGCTTCTTGTACCACCCACACTGCTGCCCGTAGGCGGGCAAGGCATTTAGCCGCGCCTAGACAGACCACGCCTTGCCTCCATCTGCCAGCGCCAGGTTTAGTCGCCTTTTACGACGCCTTGATATCCCGGCATACGGTAGAGGAATGTATTCTGTCTCCGGCCCGGCACGTATAATAAAATATAAAATGTATGTGTGCCAAATGTCATACTTCTGTGCGCGCTCTATCGTATTTTAACGTGGTACAAAAACTTCGCAATAAACTGCAATCAGATAATAAATTAGAAATGTAACAATTTAGTATTAAATTTAATGTCAATAACATATTTGGTAACGCACGCATGAAGGAAAACGAACTATTAAAACATATATATATATATTATATTACTGCAGTAAAAAGTGCACAATTTTAAAAGTACAAAGTAATTGCTGCCATAATAAAGGTATTTTTAAATGTGATTCACTGAAGAAATATTGATTGTGATGTCCCTATATAGTTTCCAAAACGGGACAGCGGAAAAAAGTTATCGAAGTTTCCAAAATTGGACCACTCCGCAAGGTTAAAAAATAATAGTGAACGATAGCACGATATTTCGTCGGTTTGGAAGTTATATACCTACCTGAAATATAAAATTGACTCTCTCGCTAGTAACGTCTCACTTACGCTAGTAACAAAGATTTAAAAATAATTACAAAATGTCTTAATGAAAATATAAATAATTGTTAAAGGTACCCTTCGGGTTGCGATATACATATGGTAAAAAAATGTGGTAGTCGCGAAAATAAGTTCTATCCATAACTTAAATTTTCTTATCGCAGCGACTCTGTGATTATAGCTAGATTCTGTAAAAAACCTACGCATTTGAATGGACACACCTGTATAAATATTATCCCTGGGGACTAAGTTGAAAAGGGTCGCAGACATCTCAGCGGACAGAATTTAAAGCAAATAAAACTACAGTGTAATAAAACACTCCTCGGACCCGCACCTGAATTATTCAATAAGTCAATCGAATGCTTAAGTAAACTTATTGGAATACAACAGAAGGCTTTCAACGGACTACTAGATTTTCAGAATATTTTATGAAAGCGTCACGTGAGACTAAAGCAAACCTGACACATCACTCGCTTAGCGATATTTCCCTTAATAATGATTACATGAGTAAGTAATGCCTTTCCAATCTACAGGCGAATTTTCTATCTTATTATGATTGAAGGATCCAAATTTATATCAACATTGTCAATAGGCTCACTGCATACTCCATTCAGGGATGTACAAGTAATTACTAGTGTAACGTGGGAATATGCAACACTTCTCCGCCTACTCCGTCGAGAATTGCAGGATGTTACGTTAACATTAGATATAATTTACTTATAGGATATTCAGAGAAAGTAAGACATAAATGTTAAAAAAGTAGTTACGTTATATTTCTAAGGATAGAGACATTTGGCATTCAGTGCTCTCTGCCTACCTCGTAAGGATGTGCATAGTGATGTAAAAGAAATAATAATAACAATTTTTATTGCGCAATGCATCATGTCTGCCGAAAATAAATTAATTTTGAAACATTCGGCACATTCCAGTTCTATGTTCCTTTAAATTTTCCACGACTCTAACAAACATACATATGTATGTACGACTACAGTTACGAGTCCATTAACAATTAACATTACACTCTTTTATGATCGAACAATATTTCAGAACAATACCTGATATAAAAATAATGTACAATTTATAATCACTCTGTGACATGCGTTATTGAGACATATCCTGTAGGTACTGGCAATACAATCAGAAATTTATCGCTATGCGCCTGTGTCGCTGATGGTAATGTGCCACCATTGTTCATGTCTAGGTCACCTTCGCGTTGGTACATCACGTACATTAGCTGCGACAACTGTAAGCCATACGAAATACATCTTAAATGAATGCATCAATGTTTTCTGCATAATATGGACATTTTGAAGCTTTCTTCGCTACTTATAAAGCAGGCCAGCTAGAATTGAAATTCTAGAGCTAAGCTAATGTTATACAGGTGATAAAGATCTATACGCAACTTCAAATAAGATTTTGAAAATGTTATCTGCCTCAGATACTTCAAAACCCTGGAGGACTTAGGTAAATTGGCTCATTTAGCGAATTGTCAGTCTATCACAGAAACTCAATCATTTGGTATCCGGTGAATATCTGAATCAATTCAAAAATATACAGCCTCGAAAGTAATAATGAAGAATATCGCATATAATGCTCATTTGAATATATTACATTTAAGCAACTTGAAAATATTATACATGTTAAATTACTGCTTTGAAATTCTAGCAAGAATGTGGAGAAGAAATATGGGAAGCAATACTTCGAGAAGCCGGCGCAAAAAATACTGTGTTTGGAGCTACCCAGGTATTAATTTTGTTCTGATAAAATTAACTTATCGTATAATTAATTAAAACAATCGCAACTAGCAGGTAAAACTACATTAATTATAAAGATGAAGATCTGTACTTTATTACAGCAATATCCTGATGCGCTCATGCTCCGACTGGCCTCAGCTCTGGCTAGATTCGTTACTAAAGACTCAAACAGTCCAACCACATCCACTCCAGGGAGTCCAGCACCAAGGAAACTGTCCCTCAAATCCAAGCCAGCGTGGCGAAGTGCAACTGTACACGCCGATACTAGAACTCAAAGTTCCAGATGTTCAATCTCGGCAACCAACGCTCTAACAGCCGTTACCAAAAAAGAAATCGAAGCCTATAATTCTTCTGAAGAAATTCGATCCCCACTAAACAGCACCATGTCAGTAGACAAAATTAAAGAGAGTGAAAAATTAAACACTAGCGCATGCCCAATGTCTTGTATGATTGTCGCTGTAAGGGATAGAAGAAGCCTTGGAATTAATTTGGAGCATATGAGAAACAAGGAGATACCTGAATCAGATCCAACTACGACAAAAGATGATAGTCCTAAGGCAAGTACTGCCAAAGATTCCGAGACCATTTCTCCAACATCAGACAAGAGAAACTTAGCAAAAATGGCAAAGAGAAAAACGAGCTGCGCTGTCGCAGTTGATGTTTACAGGCGACGAGGCTCTGGACCACGGCCAAGGTTGAACAGCCTCAATCTTATTCAGGCAGAAAAGTTGAACTCATTGAAGGAGAAATTTGGAACTCCAGAGAAAGTGATGCACTTCTTTGGCCGATGTTTCGTGAAATTCTTCACTAATTATGGGTAAGTTTTTCATATTTCTTTGCTATTCTTTGTACCCGTCTACCATATCTCCTACATACATTATTTTTCTCACGATTGGTAAATCCTATTTCTTTTTGTCATAGCTATGATACAATGATCAGAGCGACCGGTCGTTACTTCTGCACGTTCCTACAATCCGTGGACAGTATACATCAGAGGATGCGGTTCACGTTTCCCCGCATGAGGTCTCCGAGCATGCAGCTGACACGAGCTCACAGGCACGGCGCTGAATTAGTCTACAGCAGCACCAGGACTGGTTTTACACATTACCTAATGGGTAGGTACTATTATTTTCTTCTATATTTTGATGTATTTCAAAATAACGAAGTCTTCCACATAACCTTAATATACGTTACCACAAAGTGATAGTACTTACTTAGCTTAAATGTAAGATATTTAGTTTTAATAGTCTAAATATGTACGATTATTTCTAAAATATTCAAACAATTAGAAAATTTGGGTGACAACATGGTATCATCATCATCATCAGCCTACTTCGGTCCACTGCTGGACATAGGCCTTTCCAATAGACAATACACAGTATGTAGGTATGTTCAAAATAATTGTTTATCTAACACTCACATATTGTAAGTATTACGTCTATATGCTTGCAACCAATCGATCAATCGGGGCAGGCGTACAAGCAGTCGACCAAGAATTATAGACAATAACTAATAAATTATAATATGTAACTTTATGTTTATACCTCATCATATATTTAGTTTTCAAGAAAACTAACCGGCATACTACGGAGAAGATGAAGATACATCAGTACAATATTTTAAAAAAATCTTCTAACAAAGACTATGCCTTATTCAGGTCAGCTTTATGAAATAGCGGAGGACATATTTGCCCTAAAGCTAAGGGTGTTCGTCATGAAGGAGAGCATGGAGGGAAATTATTACGTCGCGGTGTTGAGACTCGAGTTTGATAATAGCGACTATGTAAGTATTAAATTATTAATACTTGGAGAGAAATGTGCGCATCTATTTTTAAAATAATTGCGCGCTCGAAGGAAAAATATTTTGATCTAATTTTGATTGCTACTGGACCACCTGAACTATTTAATTGGAAAACGTATTTTGTTATCATTAGCATACCCGTAATAATTGCAGTTAAATAAAATGAATAATGCAATGACATCTATAGTGTTATAAAATGGCTGCATAGACTTGCTATCTGACTTGAACGTTTTCATATAATAAATAACAAATTCAACCCACACCTCATTTATTCAGGCCGCGAGACTGTACACGATACTATTTACAAAATCATTACAATATTCCGGTCACTCGTCACAGGTAGCTAAGTTCCATGGATTAAACAGTTTACCTCCAAAAAAACTTTAGGTATAGATACTTTGTTATACCTTGTTTATACGGTAAAAGGTAGCGCTAATCTTACCTTTCCAAGGTAAATTGGGTCACAAGGTGTCCACGAAAACAGTTATTACCTAAAGTTCCTCCTTCACTGCCGAATTATAATAAATTCAATAAACGGTGAATGTAATGGACTTGTAAATAACAAGAAAAGCGGGAAAGGCGGGTGTTTCAGAGTGCTTCACGCAAATTACATTATTAAGGCGTTGGATAACAAGAAAGGATCTCAAATATATAAATATTACTACTAATTATTATGATTATGAAAATATGTCTGTTTACTATGTTCTTAACTGGAAACCTCTTATCAATTTTGTTAACATGTGTTAATTTAAATGTTATCTAGGAAACCACAATCGGCCAGCACGGCAAAACATGGCCTTAACCTTGCTCGTTCTGAGAGAAGACCCGTGTCTAGTAGTGAAACGATAATAAAGTTCATGATGATGACGATGATGATGATGATAGAGATAGCGTGAATGTTCTTTTTATCAACCATAAATCCAATAAAAACTTGTACTCTTATAGCTAATGTTAAATCAAATTTCAGGTCAATTCTCTGATGCTGAAGAAATCTCTGCCGTGCCAATTGCCAGCAGTACCAGCGTCAGTCTTACTTCAACTGTTCCCGTTCGGAGTTATGCTTGACAGGAAAATGAAAATAATTATGGCCGGTGATAAGGTTCACTATCAACATTCTCATATGTATATTTTAAAAATCAATTTTAATAAACTTAAATAACTCCAAATCTATATCTGATAGAATCTACAAAACGGAATTTTATGCCTTTCTAATTGTTGTATCATCGTGACACGTGGCAAATATCTGTACCTCTGAAAGGTATATCATAAATATTATGATCAGACGAAAAGGATTATGAAGTCAGGAGATAAATAATATAACTCTTTAAAGTTTCTAATAAATTATTTAAGTTAAACTGTCTTTTGTTTTTTTACGTGTGCAACGCTCTTGTATAACTAATTACTTCTATTGATATTGACACATTCATTTTAAGTTTTTTTTTTGGCAAAGATCTCTAGAGTAGAGATTGGGATTCGATAAGCATATTGTGGGGCGCTTTCCAGCCTTCTGCACTAATGTTTTAACAGGGTTGTTGCTAATGGCTGGATGGTAATAGGTCGTAAGGGATGCACCTTAAGAGAAGCCAGTTTCCAGCAATAGAATAATAGAAGTGTATGTGATGGTAATAACGATGATAAAATCTGTTTTAATTATTTTTCAGTTAGTAGAATCTTGGGGTGGACCATGCAACCGCCTGGAAAAGTCTCCGATCAGTGAAATACTTAGATTGAGGAAACCGAAGGTATCCTTCACATGGGATAAGGTATGTCATCACCAAAATTCCCACTACTAAAATGCCGCGTGTACGTTTCCAATCTTGGGGGCCTTTGGCCGACAATGGTCCACAACCCTTACATTCTAAAAGAAGATCATATCCAATAATGGAACGACAACGGATAGGTTGACAATGACGGTGATTCGGAGCAGTAGTTATATTTTTATAATTCCATCACCATCTTCTGTTTACAAAATTATTTTTTTGACTTCACCATTTCACTCAGTGATGCGTTTATTTTTTCATTATGATACATTGCAGGTGGTTTGCATGCAAACGATGATGTTTGAGTTGGAACTGATGCGCTGGCGAACTCGTTGCATAACTGACTCCAGGCGGGGCTCGCAAGGTGCTCGCGCGATACTTCTCAAAGGACCCATATACTTGCTGGAAGAAATTGACGCTTTAATTTTTCTTTGCAGTCCTATGTGAGTAAGACTTCAATGTTGTATTGTGTGTAAAAATTATAATTACCATAGAATATTGAAAATAAAAAGACGTCTAAAGTGCATGCTTTTGTATATCTGTAATATATACATTATTAATAATAAGAAAATAGTAGTTTACTAACAATTGCTAAGTTTAAGTACTGTATTCCATTACTGAAGACAGCGGGAAACTGCTGGATACGGAAGGCCCAGGACCGGAAGGATTGGCGCCGATTAGAGGAGGCCTATGTCCAGCAGTGGACATCAAAAGGCTGATGATGATGTTTGCATTATAGTATCTCCTAATTGAAGTAATTGTCACTAATAACAATATTTTTACAATCCTACTAGAAGTTTATCGTAAATGTATATAGAGAGTAGGAACCGCTTGTGGCTGTTGCCTCCTCATTTGGTACTCTCTTCGCAAGTAAGTAATCTGGATTCTGGACTGAAATATGTAACGGTAATAACAGCTCGTTTTAAATCTTCCAGTTTCAACGATTTGGAAGAGTTAAGGCAAGCCGAGCTGTTCTTAGCGGATATGAACGGTCACGGTCTATCTCGAGAGATGCTACTCCACGGTTGGCAGCATCTGTCGCGTTTAGAACTTCTGTTTGAGAAGGCCGAAAGCAGAAGCATGAACTTGGAGAAGTCTCACATGCTTTTAGATCAGTGGAAGCGGCGGAGCGACCAGCTTCTTTATTCAATGATACCTAAAACGATTGCTGATCAGCTGAGGGCTGGCAAGTCTGTAACGATATGCAAGGTAATTAAATAATAGATATAATTGCTAAAGGCTTGTCCCATAGACTTACGGAGAGGAAATTGTGTCAGTAGTCCCATCTTCAAGCAACTTCATAACCAATGGAACGGACAGATTAATAATAATAATAAAGGTTTGAAAGTCTCACTTAACAGCCTTAAATATAAAATGTTCACTGTCCCAGATGGTTTTATATAAACAAATTGTAATCCAGCGTTGTTGCAAACTTACAGACCTTTGACGTGACGATAATGTTCTGCGGGCTGCAACTGACGGAGACGGGCACCCGAGCTGATGTTATGCAAACGGTGTCCTACATGAATGACATTTACTCCAGAATTGACCGGCTTCTAGACACCCACAAGGTTTATAAGGTCAGCCATATAAACAAACATATTTTTATAATGCTTCAATATTTCAGTATTTTTACGCCTTACAAACCTTAAGATATCAAAAGATGAAGTATAAAAATGTGTTAGAAAATATGCTGCAATTATTTTCAAATAATCTTGACTTATACGTCAGAAAAAAGGAACATTTGGATTTATGCTTGGACTAAATCTTATTACACAGTAATTAAAAAAGAATGAATACCCCTATGTGAAAGCAACATACCTATAAGCTATTATAAGTAACATTATCATATACCTATTTTCAAACATTCATTTCAGGTGGAAACAGTGGGTACGGTGTACATGGTGGTGTCGGGAGCGCCAGAGAGGCGCCGAGCGCACGCGGCTGCTACAGCGAGTGCTGCGCTTGCGGTCTCCCGAGCCTTGCCAATGCTGACTATTGGTATTCAATCAGAGAAAAAGTCAAAATTTTCGATGACACTTGATACCTACAGTCTATAGCCTACATCTCTCTTTTCCGCTATTACTCTTTGTATTCATTGATAGTATTACAATTGTATTTGATCAGTGATGTGGAGTAAATCTATGTGTATATAGCCAAGTACGGGTTAACGGATTTTACGCGCCTAGGATAAATAACATTTTAATTGTAAGATGTGCAGGTGTCCTCAAGTTTTTGTCCTTCACAACTAGACTGCCATCGCACATAACTTATCATCTTCCTTCTAAACCATTACCAACATCGAGCTACTAATGTGTTGCTAATTTTAAAAGAATAAAAACAATACTTTTACAAACGATTATGTTAATTCGTTATGGTTTCAGGCGTACATTCAGGAAAAGTGGTTCCCTGTGTGCTGGGCATTCGTCAGCCGAGGTACTGCCTCGTTGGCGACACGGTGAATACGGCCAGCAGAATGCAGACTACGAGCGAAGTAAGCATCAATAGTTAGAACATTGTTTGTCAATAACAATGCAAAATTGGTGCGCAAAAAATGGCAATATTAGTTTCTGTAAATTTTCGAGCACTTTGCAGTGTTAGTTTTGTCATGTTTCGGTAATTTTTTATTCGTTTCAATTTAATTGGAAATCGTTATCTGTTTGATGCATTAGTCAATTCATAATTTTTTTTTAATGAAATTTATGTACGACTTAATTATGACTATTTCAGCCGGGCAGAATTCAAATATCGGCTGAAACTAAAGATGAACTACCGGCCGGGAGATTCAGACTTCGGCGCAGAGGACTCATTAAAGTGAAGGTGATTTAAATTAACTGTCGCATCTACAAAAGCAACAAAACTACATACGTAGTTTACCCAGTACCTATATCTTGTAACATTAAAACTATTTTACCCAGTACTTCTCGTAATATTTCAACATTAAAGCGATTTAGGTACTAACTTCACTCGATAATGATATCCAATGATTTTGTATTAAAATTCAAGGTAATATCTACCTACCTATATCTCATCGACGTGCATCTTACCAATAAGATTTCTTACGTTCTTCCAGGGAAAAGGCATTATGGAGACTTTCTGGTTGGAGGGAGAGATCGAAGATCAAGAGGAAGAACAAAACGAAGCCCTGCAACTGTTCTCTGCTATATGTGGAAACGATTAACCTTAAAATAATTCGACAGCTGATTACCAATTTACATAACGTCGATATTTCGTATATAAAAGATTCTACAGATAAAATGGAAAGAAATTTAATCTAAGGGGATTTATAAACTTGATAGTTATTATATTCTGCAGGCTACCTACGCGAATATTGCACGAGAAACCAGTGCTGAGCAGTAGGGCATACACTATGTAGCATTCCACGGAGCTAAATATTGCATGAGTGAGAAACACAAGAAAAAAATAATGAACATCTATCTGACCCAAATGTAATCGATTTTGTCATAGCATAAGCGAAAATTGACCTGTTACGTAGAAAACCGATAAAAAAAACTGAAAAAGATGCAAAGACAAAGGTACAATATCTCTTAATATCACGTATGTATATGCCTTAAGGTTAAATGGAATAGGAAGCAGGCTTTTGGAAAAACGCGAACGTCGTATATCACATGTCACTCGTTTTGTTAATTTATTGTTCAAATATTATCATAGCATAACGAGTGTTGCTAATACCTCTGAACAATTAATCTGTGTCACTTTTTCACAGACTATTTAGTCTACCTGGACTATTTGGTCTGATATATGACA
>DWEE01001413.1:0-13438 GCA_018245755.1 Parelbella macleannani
CTCTTAGTTTCACTGCTCGCAGTGAGACGTAAACAAAATACGTTGCGGACGTATCACAAATCGTGTTCTCATGCTCGTCTACGCGCTAACGAATAACGATTGGCTTTATATACGATTTCTTCTATTGTATGCTTATTGGCGGCTGTACGAGCCTACGCCTCAGCGATTACGCATTGTTTTTTATTACTATATTCACATTGGGAGTTAAATATTCCATTTATTCTGATCCCAGATTGCTCGTAGCGTTTGAGCGTTTAGAATTTCTTATAAAAACTTCTTATCGTCATTGATGTCGTAGCATTAGGGGTGAAAATACTTAGGGCATTTAGAATGTACCGGCTTTTCTGCATGCTTGCCACTTCTAAAGTGTGCAGGTAAGGTTTTAATTTATTTGTCATGCACAGAATTGCTTTTAAATATGATTAATTGGTTAGAAAACGTTATTTTATTTTGATTGCGATAGGCGGTCGGTCATGTAAGTGCTGACAACGTTAAAGCCATTTAGCTGTACATGTGAGTTTCTGAAAGCGCGCCAGAGGTATGGGTATATTAATGAAGGCATTACAAAAGACGTACATTAATAGATTTCCAGTGTCTGCCGATACCATGGAACGTCTAGCCTTTTATGCCAAGGTAATTTGGATCTAACAATTGTTTGCTGTTGTGTTATACATATTAACAATGATTTGCTGAATCATAACAAAAGATTTTTAGTTGGAAACTTTTGTGTCCAATATTATAATTAAGTTCCGAGTTACTAACATTATAAAAGTTGATTCCACTAACGATCTATTAACAACTAATGTGCTTGAATATAGCGATCAGTTAATATCAGATGAACTTTGTAGACCAAACGGAATTATTGATTGCTTTGTGTTCTGTTCTTGCCTCATATTGGTCCTAACCAGACAATATTTACATATCCATATATACATATGTATGTAAATTAATATTATTATGGTTAAGTGTACACGAAATATTATACAACGGCGATGTATAAAACAAATAAAAATGTGAAATGTTGATACTATCTTTATATCGAGCACAAGGACAGGAGGCCACTAAAAATCAATAATATCTAACAATTTAACTATCCAACATTATCGGTGTAGACGGCGCGTGCCGCGGCAGGTGGCTATGCATCAGCTGTCTCGCGAGGTATTCGACTGTTCTAGCAACTGTGCGTTTCCATGCATCGCTTACGTCCAAAAATATATCGTATATTCCTTTTATCTGTTTATTTCTCCTGTATTTTGTCTAACTTCTGGCCTGACTAGTAGAAAAGTAATTTCGGCTTTAGTCCGTCCTTTATATATGTTTTATTTCTGATCAATTAAGGATAAATAAAGTATAGCAACAAAATTTGTTGTTTAATCTGATAATGGTTAAAATTTTTTCTATGATTCTCTAAAATAATACAAAAACTGATAAATGTTAGGTTTAAAGGAAAAACTTGTTATCTATAACATTAAACTCCATGTTTGAAGTTTAGTCTTCAGAAATATAAACGTGTTTATGATCCCCGATCTCTATATATACCGAATATTATGACGTGCGACATTGGTCCGTGGATACTGATAGGACTGTATTTTTAATTCTCTTACAACTGGGCAAGAATGTTTCTTACGTCGGAAGTGGGTTCTTTTGTGAGATGACACTAAGTAGTAGACACGTTAGGAAGTTATGTACATCTGAGAACAGTTGATTAACATTAATTAGTTCGAAAATTGTTAACATTTTTTTAACTTCTAAAGTAACTCTCCTATGTGTCCCCTCCGAATGGACAAGAATTTAACGCAAGGAAAATGAATAAATAGTTTTTGATACAAAATATTATTAGACATGAAGACGAAGAAAACCATCGTGAAGAAGCTCTACATAGTGTTCGCGAAAGTTCGTGAAATCTTTCAATCTGCCCATAACTGGTGTAGGTGACGTATCTCTGTCTGAGAAAAGAGCTGTGACTAACAGTGGAACTGTAAATGTTTTAAAATAGAAAAGTAGATGAGTTGGAAAGAATGAGTCCAATTCTAGTAACAAAAAGGCACAATGACAAAACCAATTTATATGTAAATATATTATTTTATGAATAAAATAAGAACTATTGTGTATTGTTTTTAAACACAATAAATTGCTAAACGGTTTATATAGACCTTGTCAAAATGACGAAATATGTACAATAAACGTAACTCGTGTTGCAAACAACGCACCAATGTTACTGTAATAACATCAAAACTTACAAAACACACATTGTTACATCTCGCGTGTGATATTTAATACATGAATTACCACATTTTGCAAAATGCCCGACTTTTTCCATCATTAATTTCATATTATCTACCGAAAAATTTACAGGAATTGTCTTTAAATTTTTACGTTTAGTCTGAAATCAGACAGTTGCATCTTCTGGTTATAAGTGCTCACCACCGTCTATGAACATCTGCAACACGTGTGGAGTAGCTAAGGCGTTGTCGAATTTGAGGGAAAGCTGTCTTTGCCCCTTTCTTGAAGACGTTCATATCGTACAGTTTGTACTTACGTTAGACAGAAGGTAATTTAATATTTTATAAAGACGTGGTAATAACGAGATTGAGAATCCAACCGTAAAGATTGCCACGTGTCTGATTGATGTAGTTTCGATTAGAATGTAATCCTTTAAGTCATAACTGTGATTCCTAATTCAAAAATTTCTCTCAAGGAAATTCCTGGTAGTGATAAAATTGATATCCTAAATAAGAAACGACAACAATCGATATCCTATATAAGAAAATATAAGTCATAAAAGATATCGGCAGTTCTATTCGTTGATAAAACTATCTTTAAGCAAAATAACCACTTACAATAAAACCTGTGTACTATCCACAATACATAATTTTAAACACTCGTTAAACGAAATATCATTTAACGCTCAATTTGATTAATATAATTAATTAGTTAATACTGGTTTAGCCAGATCTCGGTAGACATCAGTGGCGTAGAGCAGATGAAACAACCAAATAACAACGCCCTTGTTACATGCTCTGTCGGACCGTCTGTACGCATCCGAGCGTGCCCTCTGTTGGCCAACGATGGGCCCAGATATGCATCTTCACGTGAATATTGCTCCCAACTTTAATGGATGTCTGTCGAATATGAGACGTGTGTTTCTATTTGACTATATAATTCGTGTATTTTTGGTTTTGGTCGGTGATTTTTGGTTACATTCCTTTAGCGTTAAGATGTCATTGCTCAACCACGTCGCCGCATTGCGGTTTAATTGACGTATAGTAACGGGTACACATATTTTTGGCGCGTTTTTGTTGTCAAAACGAACCCTTATTTTTTTGTCAAGTAAGTTACATATTACACGGTGATTTCAGGTAGGTACTCCTAATTATATTACAGGGTGTTTTAGGTACTCTTAATTGTGACGTACAAGTTATAAAATTAAATACGATATCATCTGACTTTATTGTTGTGCATGGTTATTAAAACTTGCTTTATATTCTGTAGTTTAGTGATGAAAGGAAATGATTGAAGGTAATAATGGATCAGAGGAATCGGTCATTTTCGTTCTCACCATAAGAAAATATTTGATTTAAATATTTCAAATCTATAAAGGTTTTTTCAGTTTTAGGTTTCAACGTTTGATTTTTGACCACATTAGATTGCGACTATCCAAGTTTACCTTAAAGGGTTGCAAGCATTTGGGTACATTTAACGCTCGGGTACGGATAACGTGGACATTGGTAGCGGCTGTTCAAAAACAAGAGACCTACAGGTTTATTTTCTACAATCATTCATCAAATAACCGTTTAAAATACCTGCTAAACAACATAAAAAATAAATAATAACACATTAAAAATGAGCATATATTTTCCTAACACAGATTATTAGTTACTTTATTCAAAAATATGGTAAAGTTGCATGCAAAACTTATCGAAATTTATTCCCTTTTCATGTTGCGAGTACGGTTCAAAAAGTGCCGTCATCAAAGAAAACGTTAATGCACGCGGGCAACCGGGCACGCGACCGTGGCGTTCATAGCACGTGAAATGGGAAAAAAATTGGAGAAATTACGCCATGCCTCGAATTATTCTCCAACGCCAGCAAAATCACGGTTCTTATTCACGAATACACGTGATACGTCACCGCTGCTTATCGGTTTTATCGTCACCTTGACTCGATACACTTTCAGGCTTTAATTGGGGGAGGTGTAAAAAAGGAATGCAGCCTGTATAAATATTTAAAAAAATTTGATCTTTTCGACACATGTTACATTGCATAACGGTCTTCGTTCAGTTTTCGTAATTTTAAAATGTGTGGTGACATCAATTTTATAATTTAATTTTATCCTTTTTGTTGATTAAACTTGACTGAATTTGAGTGCACGCAACTAACACATGAAGTTTGGTACAACAAGACTAGATAATTTAAGAAATTAAGTGAAATGCAATTGAATGTTATAATTAATACTAACAACAAAGAATTCAGGATGTACTATTTTGAGTATATTTTATAAAGCATATAAAAAGTAACATTGCGTAATGGTTTTTGTTAAAATAGTCATAATTATCTCAATTAAAAATGATCCAAAATGGTTTAAGCGACAAGCAAAATAATGTTTCTGGGTCACATTTATTTACCACGCAAAGGTACTTGAAATTTTATAAGAATCATCATATAAGTAATCTTGTTGATCACCACTAGTTTTGTGACACTTGGCGAATAGAAACTCGAGCGACGATATAATTTGTGCATTCAAAGAAATCTAGTAACCGCACATCATGTGTCGCTAACTTTCTTTTATTGAGGCCGTTTTACATCATTATCAATTTGCCTCATAAACCACGACTTGACAACATTAGCCTGGTTTATTTTTATATTTTTTACGCATGCCTTGCGGATGATTTTTCATTTCTCTAATACTCGTATATCATAAAATTAGTAGGTACTTGATTTGTTCCTATTGTTCATTTACGTAACTTATAATCATCAATTTGGATGAAACTATACATTGCTTGCTTTTGTGTTACTGTAGATCATTACATATGAGTACCAATGTATGTTATAAATTGAGCAGTTTCAAAGTCATTTCTACTTGTATACGTTCTGTGGCAGTAATGACCACCCTAGTCGAAGCGTCTTAATCATTCACCAATCAGTGTTGTCAAAATTGACAGCTGCCAAAACTGTCCAATCACACATGTGACTGACACTTCTGACGTTTATTTGATGGGTCCATTTATAACGTATCAAGCAATTTATGTAAGTGAACTAATTGGGCGTTGTAAAGGACAGGGTGTCTGTTCATGATTGAAAATAATTATCTGAAATTAAATTAAACAGACTTTTTTTTTATTTATTTTTAGTGATAAAGAGTACCTTTAGCTTCTGATTTGTATTATTCTCTTATGTTTCTTTGAGTTTAAGACATAAAAATGTAGTTTAGTTTTAGTCGTAGGAATATTCAACCAGAGAAGTACGTATAATAAACCGGCGCAATTGTGATTAAAAACAATTTTTGTTTCCGTGCTAAAGGGTCTGGTTAACGAGCTACGTGTATACTAGACTCGAGTGGCAACAAATTTGTGATTAGCTAAGAAAGGGACAAACACTAGATGGTTTTACTACATATTAACTCGTATAAACTGAAATATTATAAGTATATATAGTATAGTGTTGTGTTTGGAGTTGAACAATTATAATACTGAATTGATCAGCTCACACTAATAAATCAAATCCTATTACCCTGGCCGTGAACAATTGCAGCTTTCTATTGGCAACATCGGCCATTTGAGACTGCTGTCTGCTCGTTTGCTACTAAAACACACACAACGTGTGTAATAACACAAAAGTAACATTGCGTAGTTTAATTAATAGATTAAACTACAATAACAACGTTCGTGCAATGGTCGAAAATCGGCAAATTATTAAGCTTTGATGTTTGAACATTTAAGGTTTTTTTGTCGAATCGTATAATTTCTGTAAATTTTTTCTCTGCGCTACTGTAGTGCCAGACATTATTATATGGCTCACGTTATTATGGTAAACAAGGAATGTATACTTTATTAATTTTGTTTCAAAAACATTTAGCGATCCTTTTCTGTGTAAGCTCTTACTAACTAAACCAGCCACTCAACCGTGGTACTATATTCTTAAATGGGGATACAAAGTTAATTATTTAACAGTTATCTATCATAATTAATTATTATATACGCCGATGAGACTACAATATGGTTAACCGGTTTGCTAAACATTAAACGTGATACGGAATATGTAATAGTGCGTTCGATTGAACTGTATTAAAATACGCTTCATCGTACGGCTTCGTCATTAATCACACACGAACAGAAGTCGGTACGTCCAACTAGTTGCTCATGTTATCATGTTGACTAATCTTCATCTGACTATTTTGCATATACTATTCGATATTGTACTATCAAGGAATTATAGTCTCTATTGTACATGCCGTAAAGTAGAGATGTGAGATTGGTTCGTTAAAAAGTCACTCATTTTTTCAATTCGAAACTGGTTTTTGATTAATATACTCACACCCGTGATACATAGATGGTTATAACGTTACAGTTTTCTGTCAATTAAATATCGAATTAATTAAGCAATAAACCAAACGTGTTATATAAACGCCTAACAAAGAACTTATTTATTTGTACGAATGGCAATAAAGAAAAAATGGTAGAGCTAGGTGTGTTTGGACAAGTTGTAGCTTTAATTGTCATTGATAAAAACCATAATCCGATCTATAATGAAATGAAAATTAGCTTATAACAATAAATTGTAAATTTTGCGCAGCATTATCAAAATAAGTAATTAGTGGCTATTAGGTAAGTAACTAGCAGTTTTACTCTAGGAGATACAGGCTGGTTTGAAGGTTATTTTTTAATTGAGAGGTAAGTATACATTTGCACCGTCATTCTAAATACTAGTCAAACGTATAATTTGAAAATAAGTTATTGAAAAATTTGCTAATTGTTTTTAGTACTGTAATATAAGTATATACATAGAACAAGCTACTTTTTTATTAACTAACCTATTATTCCACTGTTGGACACGTGTCTCCTCTTGCAATGAGAGAGTTAAGACCGCAGTCTGTAACGGTGTCAAGTGCGGGTTGGCAGACTTCACACACCTTAGAGAACATAGTAAACTGTAAGACTTGGCGTTTTCACCACAACGTTTTCCTTCTCTATTAGAGCAATGATGTTAAATTTTCAAATAATAAAATCTTTAAAATAATGATCATAATCATGAATAAACTTAAAGTTCAGCTTAGTATAAGCGTAGGTCGTTACCATGAATCTAATCAGATTATCTTACCGACTCTACTATGAGCTTTTAGAGGTGAATGGCCCTATTTCAGTTCTTTGAAGAGGCTGTATACGATCTGAGTCAGTCTACAATTCATTGTCCGTACCCACGCATATGCACTTCAAATCTTAATATTATATTGAAATGTCTGTCCGTGCTATAAATATCATTCAATAATGATCAAAATTTAGGCGTTTCTCCATATCTTGGGCTTTGTAAGAAACGCCAATTTTATCATTAAAGGTACGTTAAAATAATATTTGTTATTGTTTATGATTTTGATTAGCATTATAAATTACGTGTAGATATCAAAGTCTAAATTACGAGGACATTTCAATAATGATGATTATTGTTATTTTAGAGTCATGCCAGATGAATATCTTGTATGGAAGATAGTGACGTTTATGGGGAAGCAAGTCAGGTTTATAAGAACAAATATGTTTATTGGGCAATCGATATTGTGTTTCTACTTCATATGCCACGATATAATCCTAATAATAATGTTTTAAAATCCGACTATATTACAATCTGTTAAAAGCTAGACAATATAATTATTTCTTAGAAATACGTATTAAATTGCAAATATGCGATCCAAGATACATTAGAATTAATCAATTCTATCTAACGTTTTATCTCATCTCATCGTATTTATCGTAAAGAACAGGTAGAGTTGAAATTCTTACAACCATCTCATATTGAAATAACTCATTAATCTGGACATAGTTTAGAAATCGTATTAGTATAAAAATATATCTATATAACATTTATGAGTTTTTGTTATTCTTTCGAATTGCGAAAATTGTAACTGTTCGTAAAGGTACCGCTCTATATGTGCCATTATAATAAGATAGAATTGTTAGATAGTTAACTTGTTGCGTTTTGTCAATATTATTATTAAATTAATAAAGATTTAAATAGGTCTAATATCTTCTCGCAAAGCTATTGAACAAATTTAATTAGAGTGAGGTAACATTAAAGCATTAACACATATGGGGGAGGACCATTAGGCTTTCCTTCCATTGTAACAATTATAACTGGTCGTAAAAAAAAACAAACAAAAGAACGCTGTGTGTCATCGTGCATAATTTTATTCACACTAATGCGTGTAACGGGCTTCAATGAATGAAGATCTGTATCTATGGCAAGTAATAAGAATTTAGTGTGCGAATTTTTCATATGGTAGAGTCATTTCTCTAGCGTTCCAATATAAAAGTAGCATTACTATACTAATGTATTTCTCAAAGCTTTAAGATACTTTGAAGAGTTGACAATAGATTGATAGAAATGTTATAATATACGGGCCAATAAAATCATCTACTGCAGTACTGCAATATATAGACTGCTATATATAGACAACAGATACTCAGACGACCTTTAACTAGGAAACATGAATGGACGCGAACAGGAAATTACAAAAGCTTATATAACCAGTAAGCAACACAAAGGTTAATCATTAGTAGAGTTCTAAGTTCAAGCAACCGTAACAATTGCTCACACTTTACGACTTAATTTTTTATTTTATACCAATGTACATTTTATTTAGAATTTTATCCGTTTTAGTAATTTAATTTTTCGATTAGTACTCACTGATTTATATAGAAAGCATAAGACATATAATGTTTTGTCATTATCATACAACGTTTTCTTTATCGTTCTACTATTGATCATAGATCTCTTCTCAGAATAAGAAAGGTCAGGTTTTGACACGCTCGCCAACTGTAATTTGGTATACTGAAGTATCTCTTCCCTAATTATAGTAATTTACGTGGATATTTTTGTACTTTGAGCCATCGACAGGGTTACCCTAATATTCAATGTTACTTCGTCAAGTTCGTATCATATGAGGTTGGTATCTTGGTCTGTACTATTAGACAATAATCGTTGTTTGGTCGAATATTTTCAGGGTAGTTTCAGGAACTGGGAAATGTGAATTTGCGGCTAAGTTGTATTTCTACTAAATTTAGCTGCGACTAGTCGAAAATTTAAAAATCCTTCCTAAGTCACTGTAGATTCCACTGGATTACTGGCATTGTAATTATTTTAATATTATAAGTAAAGTTTTTGGTTACATAAATATTAATAATGATAATTAATAGGTATATACCAACGGCCACCAGTATATTTAATCGTAAGCACAAAATAATGTTAGTATTAAACTATTTGAGAAAAAAATTGTAATGTACAACGACTTTACTTATCATTGTACAAGTATATAAAAGCAGGCAGGGCAGCGACTCATTTCCTCCGCTCTACAAACAGTATTATTACTGGTTGAAAAAATAGGTACTAAAAGCTGTCAGCACCATAAATGATGAGGCTACTATGGATTTAGTGTTTGCTATTGTTTTTTAGTTGTCGGATGACAGGTGCGTCAGTTTACGCCAGTCTCTGCCCGACCTGCGCGGGAGTCGGTTGCGCGCGCGTGTTGCCACACAAACGTTTATAGACTTACGAAATGTTAACATCATTCTAAGTTTGGTGAATTTTATTGAGCGTGTTATGATTTTATAATAAAACAGTGGATTTGTATCTAACAATATTTATGTGTACAGTGAAGTGAACCTATAAAACTTCGTGTATAAAAAGTGTTGAAATAATAAAAAAAAATAAGGAATTTTCGTGTTTTTTGTACACCGCCTTCCGGGGCTTTTTGGAATTATTTTCGGTGAGTTTTTGTTTGTGTGTTATGTGTGTATGTAGTTATAATTTAGGCGTGCGTTATTGTTATGGGTTGACGGTCACGACGTAAGGCCGTGCGCACACTGATAAGTATCTAGTTGTCAGTTAAAAAAAATAATAGTGGGAAGGTTATGAACACAATATATTTCGTCAGAAAATAAGGTGTTGTAATTTTTATACAATGAAGTAAATATAATAGGAAACGCGTTTAAACCACCTTATGATTGCATAATAAACATAAAAAATATCAAAGCGACACAATAAATTATTAAAGATATGTATGGTAATTAATCAAACTTTAAAATTTTTCACTTTATAAAAGTTGTATACTCTTTATTAAGTTCACATCATCATCGTCATCATCATCAGCCTACTTCCGTCCACTGCTGGACATAGGCCTGTCCAATGGCACGGTACTGAGGTACGCTTCAGCTCTTCGCATCCAACCACTGCCAGCCACTTTGCGTATATCGTCACTCCACCTATCTGGAGGGCGTTTTACCTTACGTTTGCCATGTCGCGGTCTCCACTCCAGAACACGTTCGTTTTAAGTTCACTCTACATTTAATTAACAAACAGAGAGATAACTGTAAATTATTAACAAAGTATTTTTCTTAAAATATCATTGTTTATAATGTCATTGTTTGCTGACTATATCGATAATAGTAAACATGAGGTGCATCAATGTAGCTACGCTGAATGGATTTGCCTAAAGTATTAGAAATAAGCTGTTAATAGAAAACGTCAAGTAGAGATAGGTAAAGTTGTGGGGCACAGAATTTTGTTGTTTTTCGTTTGTGTCAATGTCACAAATCGTATTTTTTAATTTCCTGAAATATATTATGCCTTACTTTACAGGTATAATTATAACAACGGATATAGAGTTAATATCACACATTTCGTGTCACGGTGGTAGTTTAGAATACGAAGTAATGTAACAAATATTATAAATGTTTTCACATGCAGTTTTTTTTACTTTCATGCACGCATTGTATATAATATGAAACAATTTTATCACTTCATAAATTTGTAACAAAACAAGAAAAAGAACAGTTTCCTAGCTTTCTAGAATTGTAGAGACCAATTTATATTCCAATTTATCTTTTCTTTCTATGACACTTCAAGGAGCCGACAAATAAATAGAACGTAGCAAACTTTATCAACAAAAAACCTTTGTAAGTTAATATTATGTAATTTTCATTTTCATACTCTACAAATTTTATTACTATTCTGAATAAATCCCTACGCTTAATGACAGCTAGCGGCCTCGTTTATTTCTACACAGAAACATTTAATTATACATAGAGATTATCGCCAAACGTGCCGCGAAGGAACAATTCCGATAAACGTAGTACAGTGAACTGGTAACTATGTAGTTAAGGTTTAACTGACAAAAAACTTTTTTAAAATTCTGTTGTTGAACCATCATATTCTTGATATCATATTTTTGATACAGATTTGGAACTCCATTTTTACATCCGCTATTGAAATGGGTGAATACAAACAAAAAGAAAATGTGTGCTTGTAGTTATATTAATTACACAATATTTTGTGTGTGTGTATGCAATGATTGATGTATGTAGAGACCTGCAGATGTTGTGCAGGTTGTTTGCATTCAATTGTAGTATAATTATAAACGATGATTACTGTAATTAAATTGTAGAGTCTTACAATAACCATCATGCACTACACATGCAATGTGTCTGTGTGTAAATAAAATAAAAGTGTTGGATGCTGATATCGCGTAGGTGAAAAGTAGAAAAGTTTCTTAAAGCGTATTCGTTTTTGTCGAGGGAAGACGGAATCTTCTTTTTAATCTCATACTCCCACTGTATTTAGACACCAATATTACCTCTTTATTAATTCAATTCATTCTTCATTCAATTCATAATTAATTTACTAAACTGGTTGAGTGCGTTTGTACTCAGTGACTATACTCAGCGAAAACTACCTTAATATATCGGTGAGACAAACCTATGTTTATGATACTCCCGGATCTGGGTCATATTTTTCCAATATTTCGTATGTATGTACGTTGAACACAAATCGATAGCTCTTACCGCGTTTGCCATTTCGCGAAAGTGTCTCCGCGCAATTACTCTTAAGTTTTCCCAATATTTTAACGACACCACCGGTACATAAGTGGTTAAATATGACAAATGCTTTATTATTTTATATTTATGAAAATAAGATGTTATTTTCGAGCCGTATGTAGGTACGAGTTCTGCTGTGAGGCACACTTAAAGGTAATATTGTAATGACCAGTCGCAAAGGTAAATTTACTACAATATATTTTTTATATTTCACTTCTGTATATTTTTTACCACATGACATTTATGAAAACTTTAACCATAATCATTTTATTTATATTAATATATAGGCTGATAATATGAAAACGATGTGTCATTTAAAGTAACATTACGATTTGTCACATTAGATTAAATAAATTATACAAAATACTTTGTGGTTTGACTTCATTACTTTAGCTTTATGGGTTATCTAATTGTTTCTATGAACCTCTAGTATTGATTAATTATAATAATACCTGGGGACAATTCATACACGGTCATCTGATCGTGATTTAGATACGATGTATATAATTTTTTTTTAGTTTTTTAATTTGGTATGGCAACCATATATACATTTTTATAGGCAGTACTTATATAATTTTAGAATTGAACCCACAACCCGTGACACAGCAGTCAGGTTAACCAACTACTTCACCAAGAGCATAGTACTACGATGTAAAAAAAAATAGTTTTAGTTTTAAACGATTATTTTTCAATTCCCTTATATTATATGCATTTAATTGTTAGAGCACTGTTACATCGTCACGCGAGGTTCTTACGTTTATAATATCTGACTTAATAAGTCAGGTATTTAGAAATAAATACAAATTAAGCACACACACGTGCATAGGAACATTTAATTTTCAACGTAAAGTGGAAACGCAATAACCGAACACGACACGACATCCTCCAATTAGAGTAATGGCTTCTGGAAGTATTTAAATTCTGCGCCCAATAGCTTTTTGTTTATAAGAGTAAGAGGTAGAGTCAGCAATCGTAATCCTTTCGGCTTCAGTCCGTCTGCGGCTAGGAAGGCGATTATTATTTTAATTGACGCCACCAGCAATGCTAATTATCCACTGAAGTTTAACTGGGGATTTTCAAAGTTATTAAGTTCTTTTTTGCGGCAAAAACTGATGAATATAAAAACGGCACGGTATTGTTGAAATGCCTATGAAGTCACGTGAATGATTTGATTATGTTGGCCGAAGCTAAATTTAATGTTACTTTATGATATACATATGTATATAAAAAGTAATATGTATATTTGCATCAGAACCAACCATTAGAAACCAAATCCTATTGGTTCCTGTAAAATATAGTATTAGGAGATAATAGAAAAAAGAATAATGTTACTACTAAAAAATTAATCTAATTGCAAG